>JAIUZE010067057.1:0-43714 GCA_022085475.1 Heliosperma pusillum
CTGCTTAGGGGGTCGCCTAGCAGAGTTTCTTGTGTACGGTTATGTCATGAGACGGGGAAGGGAATAGCTGTTGTCGCTAGGTCTGATCAGTCTAGGACTAGGAGGTTTTCCTACCTTGTGGTATAGCCTCGAGTTACAGAAGTCGACTATTGACTGGGCTAAGAACTTATGCCTGTTTGTAGAAGTATTGGTCTTTCATGTTTGTATGATTCTATGAATCTTAGAAGGTGAGATGCAAGACGGCTAAGGTTGATAGAGTTTGGATTCCCGATTGTTAACTGATTCACATGATTACGTGTTGATTAGGGTTTGAGTGTATCATGGCCATGTTAACGGTAACCTCTGAGCTAGCATACCAGCTTCCCTACCTCGTGTTATAGTTTATTATCGGATTCACATGATAGCTTTCATATGCTAGGTTATATGTTAGTTTATTGTTTCATAACATGAAAAGCATATCATATATGTTAAGGTTTTGTATTTTCCATATACATTGCTTTTATGTTATTCATGTTTTATTAAACTCGCCATTTCGTGGCTGGGAGAACTCGGAGTTACTCCCCACTGACTGTGGCTTCCGTGTTTATATTTAATGCGGTCGAACAAGTGGTGATGCATATTTGGGGTACATTGACGAGCTAGCGAGCGAAGTATTTACCTTGGACCTATATTCGGTTCTTAGATTGTATATTATTATACACTCTTTTATTTCCGTATTTATACGGGAGATATGTCTCCCGTCTTGTATATTTCTTTGTATAATATTATTTCCGTTTTGTAATGAACCTTTTTATTTCAGACACCTTCATTATGTATTTAAATTATTTTTTTTTCTTTCCGCAAATTTGAGGGTGTTACAGTTTTTACTGGTGGAAGTACTTTTTGTAATACATGTGGTCTTACTTGGTCGAGTACGTCTTACGCGGTTGATTTAACTGCGTACTCGACCAAGTGGAGGTGTTTCTCGGTCGAGTTAAAGTTGACTTGGCCAAGTTGGTAGGTTACTCGATCGAGTTGTCGATAACTCGGTCGAGTGGGTTGTACTTGGTCGAGTAAAATTGGTTACTCGGTCGAGTTGCCATGTTTGTGCGCTTTGGGTTTTCCTATATGATTTTACTCGATCGAGTATTTGGCGTACTCGGTCGAGTGTGTGGTATTCGGTCTTGTGGGATATTAATCGACCGAGTAATAGTCGAAAACGTTGTTTTGTTATTTTTATTTTTGCGTGGGACCTAGTTAGTATATAAGACTCTTATCTTTCTTAATCCTTCATAATTCTACATTAGTAACATAAAAATTTCAAACGTTCTCTAATAATTCTTTAATTAATCTTTAATTACTCTCTAATTACTCGATAATCTTCTATTGGATTTGGTGAGGAAATCAATCTTCTAGATCTTTCTCTCCTCTTTTCCAATCTTTGTAAGTACTCTTCATCCTTAATATTGTGATTTAATCTAATCATCATTTAAATTAGGTTTAGAGTAATGAGTTTGATATTGTTGATTATATTGATTATTAGGTTGAGATTTATGTTATTAGATTGATATAAATTTTTTAGATTAGATTATATTGATTATCTTGAGTTAGATTATTGTTACTAGAGTAGAGTTTGGGGAATATTGTTATAGATGATAGAATTGTTGTTGATTATCATATAAATTGGGGAAAAGTGATACATAATATAGTTTAATATTTATTAGTATGAGGTATGAGATAATTTGACCTAGATTATAGTTTGTTGACTTACTAGTGTGAGAATTGGGGGAAATAGTTAATTGTATTGAGTTAAGAATTTGTAGTAATTAGTAGTAATTTGTATTATTGTGATATTGTAGGTGGCGACTTTGTAGAGGAGGACTTCTCGCTTCTCGTGCTTGAGCTTGCTTGTGGTTTTCCAATTGTGAAAGGTAGGTTAATCCAATTCGGTTTATGTTTATGTGATTGATGGATGTGGATTATCATAAGATTGTGACATGTTGACTTGGAGTTTGGGTGTTTGATTGTGATTGTGATATATTGTAGTTTATAGATGTTTTATATGAAGCGGTTGCGGGAAACCGACCCCATCGACTCTGTGGGTCGCTCCTCATGGTTTCCCTCACGGAGGAGACAATGCACGTGGTAATGACCTGGGTCTGGCGGTGACCTGTTGCGGTAGGTCCCATTATGTCTAAGACGTGCCCTAGACACGACAGTGTGTTTGTTTATGGCGCCGTGATTGGTCGTACGATGTGCTTCTTGATGGCACCACATTTGTGTGATAATGATATTGTGATTGCATATAGACTGATTATGTACTTGTAAATTGACCGTTGTTGTTTGTTTTATCTATCTTGACTCATACGATATTTACGCCGTATGGCGAGTAGGTGTGAGAAGGTGATGATGATATGTCTACTTTTGGATGCTTGTTGCTTGATTGCATGGGACATGGACGAGATAATAGAGTCATCATTTATTTTCCTTAGACTTTGAGTATTTGACAAGAGTTGTACTTTTGACTTTGACTTTTATTTGTATTTGTAGACCTTTTGTTGACATTTATTTTTATACTATATTGGTACATCCTACCTCGGAAAACTGAGGCGTAATCCTCCCCCCTGTTAAGGAAGGTCTTTCGTAATGGCTCTCGGGTAAGGCGAGGTGGGTAATTCAGGTCTAATGTCAACGCAACTTCGTTGCTTAACAACACTACCATCCAACTCAACCCCAGCGAGCAGATCCTTGTAGGAATGTCGTTAAGAGGTAATAGTCCAGATCTCGTTTAGCATATTCATAATCCTCTTGTAATAATATGTACCTTCGTTGATCGACAAACTCTATATGAAGGGAATTATATAAAACAGATAATTATACAAAAATTATACACATTTTAAAACAAAAAATAAATGAACCCTCCCAAAACTTAATAAAAATATTTAAAAATAAAAAATAAAATAAATATAAATAATATATGATAATAACCGGAATATATATTAAGAAGGAATAAAAGTAGAAAACAACAATAATAATAATAATAGCAGAATGTATATAATTTTTTTAACCCAAATATGAATTCTAAATTTGTTATAAAGGATATTAGTCATATTTAGATATCCTATAAATAAGGTAACCAATAATTGAATAAACTATATCATTCTATAATAAAAAAAATTTATGAAGTGAACTATAAAAAGCTGATAATTATATAATAATTAATACACATTCTAGAAAAAAGAATATAAAAGTAAATTATTAATTTAAAACTAATTAAAAATATGACTATTTTATTTCTCATTAAATAAAAACATATAACGGTTAGAAATTTATTCTGTGTTGAGACCGAAATTCAAATAGGAGAATAATTATAAAATATTAATGTTGAAAGGAAAAAAAAGCAAGTACATAAAATATTTCTGAAACCGAAAAAAAATAAAACTATATAAAAGATTAATTAATACAAAATAATCATAACTTTAGTAATTGAATTACTCTTAGTTAAACAAATTAATTGGAATAATTTTTTTTTACATGTTAAGATAAGGTTAGTGGTTTATAAAAATTTACACTTAGGCCGTGTTATTTTGGACTTAATTTTAGTTATTTTAAGTTCAGTTCATGTTCATTAAGTTAGTTCTGTATAGTTCAGAACAACATAAGCATTGTTATTATTTCAATTCAGTTCAGAGTTGTGTCCATAAAGCTCAATTCAGTTAAGCTTAGTTCCGACAATTTCAGTTCAAAAGAACAACGTCTAAAAGAACATGACCCTGTTCTTTTGGACTTGATTCAATGAACTTTTCTGAATTGAACTCATATGAGCGAAATTTATCTGAACGTAACATATAAAAATTGAACTGAAATATATGAGCAGAACTTTTATGAATTTTTGAACTTATATGTAATGAATTTAACTTATTTGAGCTGAATATATATAAAAAAAAGGTACAAAGGTAATTGAACTTATAAGAGGTGCATTGAATTATAGGAGATGAATTTTTCAAAACTAAACTTATAAAATCTGAACTCAACTTATAGGAGAAATTCTATAAACTGAACTTATAGGTGCGCAACTAAAGTTATAGAAGTTGGATATTATTTAGCTGAATATATAGGAGCCGAAATGAACTTAAATGGAAATGACTTTAAATCTAGAAATAGGGGTTTCAAACTAACATTTTTAAACGTTAATATTACCAACAATATGGATTGAGGGGAGTACGCAAATTCTCTTGTACACTGGTCGTACATGCGATGAGAAAATGGGGCAAATTTTTGGTTAATAGTGTATCACTTTTTGAAAAATTAAATAGTGATAACTTTTTATGACTAACATTTTTTTAAAGTGATCACTATTTATCATAAATTGATCACTATTAAAAAACAGTTGTACAAGGGAATCCGCGGAGAGCATAATATCAATGTAGGTGGTTTTGTATTAGAGCAAGTTTTGTTTAAGACAGACACTATCCGTCTTAAGGTTAAGACATGTCAAATATTACCAGATGGGGTAATATAGACAAATTTTTTGGTGCTTTCTAGGCAACAAGTTGTGTGATTTGGTATGTATTTGACCTATCTTAAGTTTAAGACGGATAGTGTCATTCTTAAATGAGAATTTGTGTTTGTACTCCCTCCTATTCTCAATAACATTCCCCATTTATATTTTCGTCTATTCACAATATTTTCCCTATTTCATTTTTTGGTAAGTGTTTGTGTGGTCCAAATTTAATTGTATGGTGGGGTAGTGTATTTGTGCAGTCCAAATTTAATTATATGGTAGGGTAGTATATTTTCTTAATTTTTGAGTTAAAGTGAAAGGGAAGGTTATTGAGAATACGAGGAAGTATTATGGAAAACGTTGATGATTTTGATGAGTGAGTCATAAGTGTACCTCCTAAAACACGACAGACAATTCTAATTCCTTAATTAAGCTTAGGATTATTGCCAGGAGAGGGCCCTATTATAGAAATGCTTTTGGGGTAGCATGAGCAGTTTAACCTTGTCTTTGTCTAGCAATAGGGTAACTGAAATTATTAACTCAAGATTCACAAAAATAACTGGGGTGCACGACGAAAGACATGTCATAAGACTTAGAGTCTTGTCTTGGTCCTTTTAATTAAAGTATTTTCTTTTATATTATTACTAGTTTTACCCCCGTGTAAATTGCACTGATTTGTTTTTCGAACATTGTTTTTATCATATATTTAAATAAATAAATAATAATGCTAATTTATGGAATTCACAGGCGCAAATATAGAATACTTTATATAAAATATTAAACTAAATACATTAACACTCTTGTATCAAACATGAAATAAGTATTAAAAAAATAATTAAAACATTCTAAATAACATTATGAATTAAAAAATTATATAAAAAACTTGATGTTTATAATTACTACATTAGAAGTGATGTAAGTACTGATATGATTAAAGCGATAATAACAAACTTGATTTATTTTTTAGACAAATTATACTTCGTATATTTCAGTTGTAAGACGGTTAGCATACAGCAGCTCTGACATGCTTCTGAGCATGTTCTGATGCAAGTCACCTGACTTATTTTCGACATGACCAATATTTTAAATTAACCCGTTTGATTGTGTTAAAATAAACTATATTTTAATAATGAGAATATTTAATAAATCGATAGTTTCTCACCAATTAGTATTCACTTCATTAAACTGTAATTTAATTTGTTGATTTTTATTAATTATAATTTTGCAAACTGGCCTCGTATGGTAATAAATATATTATATAATTTAACTTATAAGTATATCTATATTATTATTAATATTATTTTCAATAAAACTGACATGACTAATAAACACCAATTTACGATTATATCATACTTCAATTGAAGGAGAATATTTTTAGTTACATGAGAATTTTCTTACTAATTTGTGTAAAAGTGGGGAAAATAATATGTAAAATGAATTTTTAATTTATATTTGGTAAAAAATTAATGATCCTAAAACAAACGTGTACTAAATTTTCATTGGAATTATTCGTAAATATTGAAATAAAAAATTTAATGCATAAATCATTTTGTAAATATTAATCATATTGTAGAAGGTGTTTTAATTAAATGCAGTTAGAAAGTTAGTGGGCCCTTGTGTACATGATGAGGTGGCTTCACCAAATGACTCTAAAAATGTTTGTGTTTTAATAGAAGAAAGATTATTATTATATATTGCTTGTAGCACTAAATTAGTACACTATATTATGACTTAAGCTTGAAAATTGCCGATTATCAAGATATTAGAAGGAAAAGGGAGCAGAAATGAAAAAAGGAGAGGCAGATGAACTATTTTTTTTTTTTGACAAATGTAGATGAACCAATTGAAACACTACAATTGAGCTTTATCTTGTTGAATACTCCCTCCCATCCAAACCAAAGGTTACATGGGAGGGAGCACAAGTTTTAAGAAAAAGTTGATAAAGGAAGGGTAGTATTGAAATGGAAGTAGGACCACTTGTTTATGGGTAAATGTGTTGTTTCAAAGTAGAAACCTCACACTTGAACCTCCAAATATACTTTGACTTCGGTCAGATATTGTCAAATATTTAAGTTTGGATTGAAAAATGTTAGATCACTATCATTTTTCTTTTACTTTTTTATTTACTCCCTTTAAGTTTGTTGTCTTTCGATTTGATTCCACGATATTTAATACATTACTTTGACCATGTTTTTTATACATTTATATTTTAATAGTAAGAGAATTTTAAATGGTAATGTAAATATATCAGCAACATGTGACTATCTAATATAAGTATTTTTTTTTTTAATGTATTTAGGTCACAATATCAAAATCTTGACCAAAGAATCTAATGTCCAGCATATAACTAATAATATGTCAAACTTGGATGAGAAGATTATTGCTTGGGAAATGTTATACTCCCTCCATTCAAGTTCAAATACAACATTTATTTTTTTTGACACTATTCATGAGTGAAGAAAATTTTTACGATTCTTTGCAATATGTAAGATAAAATATGATCATATGGGATCTTGTTTGATTCGCCTTTATAAGTACAATAAGATGATCAAATTTTTATATTTTTTTATAATGTAAAACTCGATATATATACGTTACAATTCGTGCATTGACAAACGTGTAAAATGAAATGTTGTGTTTGGACTTGAATAGAGGGGGTATGTTATTTCTCTTTCATAATGCAACATATAGCTTATCCTCAAACACAAATTCTTATTTCAGACGGAGGTATCCGTCTTAAGCTTAAGACGGATACCATATTCTCTCACAAAATACCCATCAAGGGTGAGTGGAGAGCACATGGGGGGAGCCCACCTTGTCCCCTCTACCCATTTCCTCTCACAAAATACCCGTTGTAAGATCCGACCCGTCTTAAGCAAGACCTACTGATCGTCAAATAAGTTTTGGAGTTGAATTTAATTAGCTATGACCTGGTCTTATGGTCTGGATCCCACTTAATATCGAGTTTAAGACTAAGTTTTAATTGATCTTTACTTTTACCATATTAATTTTAAGGTTGGTTGAGTAACCTAATTTTATTTACACTATTTATTAGGGCAGAGCATGGATCGGATATCCGATCCGAATCCGATTTTCGGTTCGAATATCCGATCCGAAAACACAAAATTTCATTATCCATGATCTGATCCGAAATGATCGGATATCCGATTTTTAATATCCGAAAAAATCGGATAGGGTATCCGATATCCAATATCTGATCCGAAAAAACCAAAAACACAAACTTGTGACACAGAAAATCAAAGATGAATCGATTCATTAGCTTTAGTATCAAATTTGTGAAATTCAGAAAGTCAAAATCAATACATTTGAATATAAGATATGGATTTAAGTATATGAAATAAGGGAAAAAATAAAATAAAAATTCAAACAAGATCATATCTCTGTCCGATGACGATGCGGGTGGTCGTAATTGCTGTTGGGGGTGACAGAAAAAGACACACATATCGTTGATGGTGGTGACAGATTGAGCCTGCGGGAAATGTAACAATGAGTGGCGATGGAAGAGTGAAGCGGTGGTTGAGTCGTAGCGTGCTGCGACGGCAGTAGCAACGACAGCGAGTGTAGCATAGGTTGCGGTGTCGAGTGTGGTGGTTGAGATGGTGTTTAGGTGGTAGATGGAAAGAGTTTAGTAGTCATTTAATTGGAAAGGATGTTGAAATGTGTCACTAAATAATGTTGGCAGTAAATGAATAAAAATGGATGAGGAAGAAGTTTTGTATATGACGGCTCTTTTAAATCAGTTTAGGGTTTTTTTGTTTGTATGAAGTTGACTAATTGGGCCTTCTAACATTAAAATAGTCTTCTAGGCCCAGCTATTCCAGAGACATAAAAATTCTTATAAATTTCGGATCGGATACGGATATCCAAAATTTTGAGAGCAGATATCCGTATCCGATCCGATATCCGAATATTTCGGATCGGATATCCGATTCGAAACCCATTTTCGGATCAGATATCCAATTTTTCGGATCGAATTCAGATCGGATATCGAATCGGTTCGGATAATCGGATTTTTTGCTCAGCCCTACTATTTATATCAAGAAAAGAGTGAAATTAGTTATATACTTGCTTATTGATTTTGGGAAGCCTCACTCGACTTTGATTTGTTTCTCATAAATGCTAAAGTTCTAAGTTATTGAGAGAATTGATAATTTAATTTAATCGATTAGGTGAAGTCATTTTAGCAATATTTAACTGATTATAATAAAAAAATAAATTATAGTATATAATAGTATACAATAATGTTCATTACCCCTAAATTATGTAAAATTATGTTCGTGTTCATGTGAATATTTGATTGACTATTGTGTGACAAGGCGTTCCTTGGATCATTAATCATATGTTACTTATTATTTCCTTCTTAAATACGGAGTATCGCTTTCCCGTAAATGTTTTCTTTCCATACTCTATTTTAAATCCTTTAAGTTTTACTCCTCATGCGTACAATAAACCTTTCGTCCTCTCAAGAATTCATTTTTGCTTTTATCATTAAATTGACTTGGAAAAATTACAACTATTATTACCCTCCTTTCTATTTTTAAAAGGATTTAAGAACTAAGGGTAAAATCACACCTCTATCTCCTTAATCAAAGCGAATGGGATAATGCTATTTTGATAGAGCTAGGATAATTAAAAATTAGAGGTAATATTGGTAGTTCACTTGTATAAGGAAAATACTAAAACTAAAAAACTTTATATATACTGATCACTAAGAGCATCTCCAATGGTTTGCTTTAGGGACTTGCTTGCAATATTTGTAAAAAAGTAAGCAAGTAGCTTACCATTGGAGTATGAAATATTTCAGGTAGCTTTTGAGCATTGTAGCTCTACCAAACATGTAGCTTGGTTTTAAAAAAAAATAAAAGGTAATTTTTTCATTGGAGGAAAGCTTTAATGTGGGACCCATAAAGCTAGAGATTGTTGTAGCCAGCCATTGGAGCGGTATGTAGTTGAAGAGCAATGTAGCTTAAAAAATCGAGTTGGCAAGTTAAGCTACAATGTGTTGTAGCTTACCGTTGGAGATGCTCTAGCATGCATTGCAAAGAGCCTAAGCTATTTAATATAAAACATAGTAGTACATATTTAAAAAACATGAAACTGTAAAAATCAAGTTCAAATCATTTATAGGGTCAAACCTAAAAATTAAGAGTTATTCTAAAAATAGGAGGAATTACATATTTATGGATATACATATAAACAATAGAAACTTGAATTTGAGAGACTAAATATAGAAAATAATTTGCCAACTCCACAACTACCAATTTACCACCACTAATAATTGTAATACATCCATCCAACTGTTTGGCTTCTTTAGTTTTAGGACCAAATTCCGCGGACAAACAAAGGCTTGTGTCGTTGTGTGTTGTTCAATCGCATGCTCCAAACACAGAAATTATCTGAGAAGAGAGAGAAACAACAAAAACATGACAAATTAGAAGAAAAAAATAAAACAAGGGAAAAAAAGAGGTAAATGATGAGATAAAACAAAAAAATTATTTGGAACAAAAGGAATTAAACATTGTCATTGAGAAACGAAATAGCCGGCCTTTACAAATTACAACATCACCACCTTTTTATGTTTATTCTAACCAAATAATATCCGAAACTCATGTTATAAAATCAAAAGCCCACGTGAAATTATTAATCTTTTTGTGTTTTGGTGATGATTTGTTCGTCTGGATATGTTTTAGATAAGGAAAGAAGAAGAAAACAAGGATAATAAAGGCAGCATTTTGGTTGTTTTTATTATTTATGTGATGGTGTTTATGAATGGAGGAAGTTGAATAAAGTAATGGGGAAGAAGGGTATTAGTATTACCAATAGTAGTAGTAGTAGTAGTAAAGAAAGGTAGGTAGATAGAATGAACAAAGATTTGAGTGGGATATTCAAGTTTAAGGTAAGGAGATCACATGCAGCATCAAATTCAAAAAAGAGGTCAAAATCAAATAGCATATTTGCAGCAATGTCAGTAGCGCATGTAGATGACGAGGAAGAGGAGGAGGTGAGAGCAAGAGGAAGAGGAGAGGTGTACCATGCTGAGAAAGTATTCAATAATGGAGACTTATACACAGGTGAATGGGTGGATAACCTCCCTAATGGTCATGGTAAATACTTGTGGAATGATGGTTGTATGTATGTTGGTGAATGGTACAAAGGTAAAACAATGGGTAAAGGTAGGTTTAGTTGGCCTTCTGGTGCCACCTATGAAGGTGACTTCAACAATGGTTTTATGGATGGCAAAGGCACCTATACCGGCCCTCAAGGCGACTCGTATCGAGGTTTTTGGGTTATGAATTTGAAGCATGGCAATGGTACTAAGAATTATGTTAATGGTGATTCTTATCAAGGGGAATGGCTTAAGGGTATGCAACAAGGCCAAGGTAAATATCAATGGGTTGATGGTCATTCTTATATTGGTTCTTGGGATAATGGTTTCATTCATGGTAATGGTACCTTAACTTTAGGGAATGGTAATAAGTTTGAAGGTGCTTGGGAGTTTAGTTTTCCTAAAGGTGAAGGCACTTATACTTTGGGTGATGGGACTACCTATGTTGGTGTTTGGAGTATGGATTCCGATGAGTTGAATGTCACTTGTTATCCCTCCGGAGGTGCCGACCAACCTATAAACCCTGACTGGGACCCACATCAATTCTACTCTGTTGATCTGACTCACTGTAAGATATGCCCTGACGACGACATTCTCATCTTTCCTTCTCAGAAGATGTTGAGTTGGCCTAGTTTTCGTGGAAACAAGTCCATTGAAGCCAATGGCGGACGTAAACATTACTCATGGGATCACGATGTTGAAGCTATGGCTGATCTTCAAGTCGACGATACAGCACCTAGGAACTCTCCTCCAATCCTTCTTCCTAAGACAATTAAACAACAAGGTGTCACTATCTGTAAAGGACATAAGAATTATGAGTTGATGCTCAACTTGCAGCTAGGAATCAGGTATTACTAGCTATTGTTTCACTACTTAGGTATATAGTAGTAGTTAGCAACATTTGAGGAACATAAAACAGTTTTTGGTACCTATTTGCAGACATTCTGTAGGAAGACCTGGGCCACCATTAAAACCCGATTTGAAGTCTTCCGCTTTTGATCCCAAGGAAAAAGTTTGGACAAGGTTTCCTCCAGAAGGATCAAAGCACACTCCTCCCCATCCATCTTGTGAGTTTAAATGGAAGGATTACTGTCCACTGGTGTTCAGGTTAGCCTTATGATGTATGTACATTCGATTCTGTATGGTTTATGACAACTCTGAGACGTGTCCTCTAGAAAATAATCTTCTATATTGAGACAAGTAGTCTCTCTATTTCCTTCAAGCAAGTGAATAGATATCAGTTTCTAAACATGCTATCATTTTTCTGTCCTCAGGACTCTAAGGAACTTGTTCAAAGTGGATGCAGCTGATTATATGTTATCAATTTGCGGCAATGACGCCCTTAGGGAACTTTCATCTCCTGGAAAAAGTGGAAGCTTCTTTTACTTAACACATGATGACAAATACATGATTAAGACTATTAAAAAAGCTGAAGTTAAAGTAAGTTCCTCCTTTAGGCTGGCTGTGGGATACATCAGGAAACAATTTCTTGAATTATGACAATAAGTTATTATTAGACCAACCTAAATTCACATTTATTTAAAATAATTTCTTTTTAAAGGAATTTATTTAAATTAGTTTTTTAATTTTCATAAACATACTTTTAGATGACGTCTTAGAAGAGACTTGCTCTTTTCATGAATGTAACTGCACCCCTACAATCATGTAATTTTTGTCACATAATCTGATTTGTCATTTTGAATTTAAGCATTTATTTACTTTGATAGCTTTGTTCATTTCACCTCCACTATATTTGATCAATAAAACGTGTTGTATAATTGCCCTACTTCAGGTTCTTCTCAGGATGCTTCCGGCTTATTATAAACACGTTCGAACATTTGAAGACACTCTAGTTACCAGGTTTTACGGCCTTCATTGTGTAAAACTGACTGGTGCAACACAGAAGAAAGTAAGAACATCAACTTAGTGCATTTCTAGACTGTAATGTAGTGTGAACTGCATGCGAGTTTTAACTAACAAACTTTGGAACTCTTAAATAGGTGAGATTTGTGATTATGGGGAATCTCTTCTGCACTGAGTATGCCATTCACAGGCGGTTTGACCTCAAGGGTTCTTCTCATGGACGCACTACTGATAAACCTGAGTCAGAGATCGATCCAACAACTACTCTTAAGGATCTTGACCTGAATTATATCTTTCGGCTTCAGAGATTTTGGTTTCAAGAGTTTTGCAGGTGACATTCTTATTTATTATTTTACCTTTCATATACTCAAAAGAGTAATGCATCTTTTTTTCCCGTTTCCTTATAACTGATTATTTTAATTTTCTCGTCCAATGATGTGATATATTAGATTTTGATTTCTATTCCAAACAAGTTAAAAACTTTGAAGTCTCATCCTTCTGTATTTTGAAGATGCTTGATGTTTTAAGACCTTTATCTATCTCCACTGATAGTCTGGAACCAAAGGTGGCTTTGGAACATGATGGAATACAGTTAAATAGTTAATTTACACATTGAACCACTTTATTGATACATTAAATTAAACTGGCCATGCCTTTTGTATTATGAAGCAACAGCCGGACAATGCAACTTGTAATGCCATTATCATGAGTCGTTCAGCATATTCACTGTCTGTTCTCTAACACCAGCATAAGGCTACAAATATGCATGCCACACGGAGCGACCCTTAACACGCTATGTTAATCGGGGAACTTGTCAATTTAGATAAACCTTGTTCCCTCTATGTTTTCTCATTATAATGATCATACACCGCATATCTAGTTGTAAACATTTATTGCCAATGGCAGGTAGACCTGGGAAAATTGACCCGACCCGAATAATCCGACCCGAGACCCAAGACCCGAAAGCGACCCGGAATTACCTGACCCGAAACCCGAATTGACGCGACCCGACCCGACCCGACCCAGACGCGACCCAAAGCTTGACTGACCCGAAAGAGACCCGACCCGAAACCACCGATCGATAGACGACCCAATTTAAATTGGTCCTAATTGACCCAATTTATTGTGATTAGGGGTGATAATGAGACGAGACGGCCCACGTGCAGCTCAAGCTCGGCTTGGTCTAAGTCGGCCCGTGCGAGTTTGGCTCGACGTGGGCTTGACTCAAAAACTAACTTGATCATTTTGACCTGAAAATGGCCTAAATAAATCGGATATGAATCTAAAATGTCCCGACCCAAAATGACTCATACCCGAAATGGCCCAAACCCGAAGTGACCCAAACCCGAAACTGACCCAAACCCGAAGTGACCCGACCCGAAAGATTGAGCAAACCCGAGATGACCCGACCCAAACCCAACCCGTTTGACCCATTTGTCAGGTCTAATGGCAGGACTCAGGAGCCCTTGCAGCTATGTTTTTGTACTAGTACACATTTTTCTTGTCTTTTTCAAATTTGAAGTTCATGTTGAAGAGTCTCAAATCCAAGTCGTGGGTACCTCACTACCTCCCCTCAATGGCTTTACCTGACATCTACAAGTAGATAGATATGTTAATAACTTCTTCGAGCTTCATTGTGTGTTTTACGTTGAACGCTGAGAGCATTCTTTCGTGCAGACAAGTAGATAGAGATTGTGACTTCTTGGAACAAGAGAGAATCATGGACTACAGTCTTTTAGTTGGTTTGCACTTTCGAGATTCTTGTATAAAACCTGTGAAAGAAGGTAAATCTACATCTCAAAGAAATCTCTTTGTATTTTTTGGTTAATTTTTAAAGACAACATCTATAAACATATTTTTTGCAAAAGGATTTCGAGAAAATAAAACAATGTCGTCAACTTCTTTTGCAGCAAATGGCAAAACTAACAGTGAATTGTTAGCTCCTCGACTTTCAAGGGTGGATGAAACAGATAAGCTTGTCTTTGATCCTAATCAGTAAGATCTTGGTCACTGTTGTTCACTGTTGTGTATTTTAGCTAATTATATTTACAAGGTTCGGAGAACTTATCGATCATTCAAAAAAGAAAAAGTGTTCTCACTTTCATTTCTTATCTTAAAGTTTGTAACTGAACTCCAATAACAAGAGATTACAATGTATCCTTCATTGGTACGCATGAGATCCAGATTTTGCGAATATAGGCAAAATAACTGACAAAATGAGTGTTTTAAACACGAGTCGGATTTGAATCCAACAAGATTTAGCTAATATTGTTGAATCTAAATCTAGTTTTGGCCCATCATGATCCTTACCAATAATGGTCACACAACTCATTTCTTGTTGTAAACATTTATTGGTAATTTCTTATTTGCAGGTGGGCATCAATAAGATTAGGGATCAACATGCCAGCGCGGGCGGAGGTGACAGTCCGAAAAACAGATTGCGAGGCTCAAATAATTGGAGAACCGACAGGAGAGTGCTATGAAGTCATAATTTTCTTTGGAATAATCGACATTCTACAAGACTACGATATCAGCAAGAAACTAGAGCACGCCTACAAGTCGTTCCAATACGATCCAACCTCAATATCAGCAGTTGATCCTAAGCAGTACTCGAAACGTTTCCGGGATTTCATCTTCAAAGTATTTGCAGAAGATGGTTAAACTTGAAAAGAAGAGAGTACTCATAAACTAACTTGATTTTCCAGCTAGAATGCTACTTGTACAGCCGGGTTTTTCATGGATAAACACTAACACTTCTCATCATACTCTATTCAGTGGAGCAGAAGCATTCAGTAATCGACATTAATAGTGAAAGGTACAGATTAACCCCAAAAGAGGAAAAGTTACTCCCAAGATAATGTCTGACTGTAAATTACTAGTCTAACTTAAAAGGATAAAGAAAGCAAGGTGGGATAATTTCTTGTTGTACCCAATTCTTTTGTTCATTTAGTTCCCAAAAAATTAAGAAATGGGACTCAAAATTAGTGTTGAATAATCATTTGTACAAACAAAGAAGTCAACATTTTGGTACTAGTACTATTACTGTTACATTTATAGTGCAAATTCTTTTTTGGAAAAGTCTAGTAGGTTTCACTATTATTGTTGTTATTCCTTGTTTTCATTGTCTAATGATACCATCAGCATGTGTAGACCTGGCAAAACTGACCCGACCCGAATAACCCGACCCGATAAGGCTGACCCGAGACCCGAAAGCGACCCGGAATTGTCTGACCCGAGGATGACCCGAAACCCGAATTGACCCGACCCGACCCAGACCCGACCCGAACCTTAACTGACCCGAAAGAGACCCGACCCAAAATAACCCGACCCGAAACCACCAACATACACACGACACGATTTGAAATAACCCTAAATGACCCAATTTATTGTGATTAGGGGTGACAATGAGACAAGCTCGGCTTGGACCAAGTCGGCCCGTGCCAGTTTGCCTCGACACGGGCTTGACTCGAAAACTAACTTGATCATTTTTACCTGAAAATGGCCTAAATAAATCGGATATGTATCTAAAATAACCCGACCCAAAATGACCCATACCCGAAATGACCCAGACCCGAAGTGACCCAAACCCGAACCTGACCCAAACCCGAAAGCGACCCGACCCGACCCGACCCGACCCGAAAGATTGAGCAAACCCGAGATGACCCGACCCATATTGACCCGACCCAAACCCGACCCGTTTGACCCATTTGCCAGGTCTAGCCATGTGTGGATCCCCATGTGGGTTGGGAAGGTGTGGATCCGCCATGTGTCATCATCATTAAGTATTAGCATTTAATATCTCAAGTCACTGAAAACGAGTATATTATGGTCATAAAAAAATCAACACATACGACCATCCCCAAGCAAAGGTCGCGACCTAATTTTACTCTTAATCACATTTTAATTAGCTTGACCTACTTTCACCCTCCCAAGCAGAAGGTCACGACCTAGGTCATGAACCCAATCATTTTTCACTCTACAACATTTCTAATCATAACCTACAATCTCTACCCCACTTTTCTCTCTCTTACTTTTCCAATTATTTTTTACTAACAAATTGCAAATTAATTTTAATTTTAACAAATAATAAAATAAATAACTCCAAAAGTAACTCAAAATTATAAAAAAAAAAAAAAAAAAAAAAATTAACAACAAATCCCAAAGTTCTACGTGGCTTACCCCTCTCCCTACACACCAACCCAATTTTCTATCCCATTCCAATTTCTGAAATCCTCACCAGCCCATCTCTCTCCCAAACCAAAAACCAAAAATTGAATGTAAAGACCCAAATTTAAGATCTGGGTCATCAGATCCCCCATCTCCTTCCCAAAAAAAATTAACTGCGTCTCCTAACTACATAATCATTCCCTTTCATCTCATCCATTAAATTAAAAACAAACACCGCTATATCTCCTCTCTACATCGTCACGATCGCCATTTCATCACCATCGTCGTCACCGTTGTGACGGAGTATGTGAAAATATAGGAGAAAAAAGTGAGTCAAAATATATCAAAATTGGGTTAGTTTAATAGACAATTAAAAAATATAGCCCTTTTTTATATGCTTATATTTTCTCTTGTTATGATTTAGTGTATAATTCTCATTCAATTTCTTCTTATTAGTTCTTATTTCTCTTATTTAGCAAAAATGGTAGGAATGTGAGAGAAAAGGTACAAAACTTTTGCAGAGAAGCTGGCGTTTTATTTTGGCTTGTCCTTTTAGTTGTGTACCACCAATGAAAGAGTGACACCTAGCAGGTCACCAACTGGGTCAAGAAAATCAAAAGAGGTCACAAATTGACCTCTTTTGCTACAAGGTCGTGCTAATTACCCAACAAGGTCATGCTAATTGTCCAACTAATTAGTGTTTAGAGTGACCAAGCAAGGTCATGACCTTCCAATTGACCTTGCTTGGGGATGGTCTAATAATTACATGTTAATAAATGCATTTGTATTTTCATAATATTTAAATTTGATAATATATCGTATATAAAAGAAGCTAATTATTGAGGAATAATATGAAATAATATTTTTGTGATAACAAAAGTATATATAATTTTTTTTATATATAAATTTGTACATATTAATATATAGATTACTTATATTTTTGATTTAAAAATATGCTATACATCAAACTTCTAATCAATTCTCTTTGTTTTTCGTATAATTAGAATGTCATACTAATTTTAATAAAAAGTTATGATTAAAATTAGATATGTACGTGAATCCATAATATGGATGCATATGGATAATCATAACAAGTAAAAATAAGGCTTAATACCCAAAGTTTTGGTGCGTTATAAGAAACATATAAATTTTTAAAATAATTACATGTCTTTATATTATCCATATAGCGTGAAGCACTAATTATAGTAGAAAAAAAAGTGGGTACCATCTTAATATATTTGTATAAATTTTAGACACTTAACTAAGTGCAACAAATATATTTTTTAATTACGACTATATTAAAATTACAACAAGCACAAATAGATAGAAGCCATAATTATGAGTGAGTATATACAGTATAAGAGAGATTAGGTGGGTGAATACACTCTTTCATAAAGACTGCGTGAGTAAATACACTCTGTATACACTTTACCAAAACTGGGTGGGTGAAAACACTATGTCGTAGTACGAGAAATTTGGTTTTTATACTGAAAACTTAGTTTTTGTATTGTAAAAAATAGGAATTAGTGTTTTTTGTTAAATTGATAAAATAATACGGACTAGTTAGTAATAGCATATACAAAATTACCGCGCGAAGTACGGGATGCTACAAGTATTATAATATCATTATCATCATATCTCATTATTTAAGGCCCCGTTCTTACGAACTCAAAGTCACTCCAATTAAATTCAGTTTAGATTCTACGGAAACTATAATTTTTGTTCATGTAAGTTCAAATCATATAAACTCAATTAAAAAAAGTAAAGCAAAAGTAAGTAAAAAAGAACGAGGCCTAAATAATTTAGAGTAAGTTTTGCTTAAGACAAGTACTATCCGTTTTAAGCTTAAGAAGGGTCAAATACTACCACATAATGGTAAGAAAAATAATAATCTTGGTATTTCTTAAGCAACAAGTGAATGGTTTGGTATGTATTTGACTCGTCTTAGCTTTAAGATGGATAGTTGACCGTTTTAAATGAGAATTTGTGAATAGTTTATGGTCTCCCTCTCCCCCAAAAGTGAAAGAGGATATGCAAGTGGGCCAGGATAAACTATGTGGGTGATTGCGATCGATCTACTAACAAAGCACAAAATAATTTGGTGTATATTGTGTATACTTGTGCTTTTTTAACCATTAAATTATTCCAAATATTTTTTTTTAATTTACCTATACTGATGTAAGATTCCCGAAAATCTCATGATCACGTAAGACCCCTTGTTTCCCATTTCTCTTTCCTTTCTCACATGATTTTATAAGTGATGAATTTATGGATTATCTACACTATAATTTTATGAAATGTCGTAGAATATTGGTATATGCCTTGAGTAGAGCTGGCAAGTCTGACCCGACCCGAGTGACCCGACCCGAAACCCGATCAAAACCGACCCGACCCGACCCGAGAATACTGCAACCCGAAACCGACCCAACCCGACTCGATGACGACCCGTAACCCGTTGACGACCCGAAAATCAATGACCCGAACCCGACCCAGACCCGACCCGACATTGACCCGACATGATATTGACCCGATTAAATTGACGCTCTGACAATTATTAACCTTAATAATGATCAAAATGAAAGTGATTTATTGTTTAAATTGATATGTTTGACTTAATAATGAATTAATTAAACCAAATAATAATTTAAAACTAGATTTAATGGAAAAATATTGAAGTATTGCGAAAAAATAACCGGACCCGATTACGACCCGACCCGACCCGATGTATCATTTGACCCGAAAATGACCCGACCCGATAACGACCTGAACCCGACCCGACCCGACCTGAAAGGGTTGTCTGGCCCGATACGACCCGAACCCGATACGACCCGAACCCGATATGACCCGACCCAAACCCGACCCGACTGACCCGATTGCCACCCCTAGCCTTGAGTAGTCGGTTAAGTCATAATTGTTGGATGATGTTGAACACTAATTTCCCGTTTGTACCCTCATACTTGTTAGACTTCATGTCGAAGCTATAGGGGTACATTCTCTTGTGCTTGTGCATATGTTAGTAGGAATATGACGACGTTTTTGGGAAGCGAACGCTTATCGTTGATCGACCTGGAAAATGTTTTATTCTTGCGAGGTGATGTCATTGCATGTAGCGTACTTGCTTGTTTTATCTTGACCTCCTCTTCCGTGCCGATAAGCCGGATTTGGATGATTGAATTCTTTTTGCCTCTTTTATGCCGTTTTGCCGAATTCGGGGTACGCGGATTCCGATTCTTGGATGCGAAATGTTTATGGCATGTCAAATCGGGAAACGTGCATCCCGAGAGCCTGGCCAGGTTTAGACTAGGATCGTATTATATTATCATTGTTCTATCGGGAGGTTTAGAGTCATGTGTATGCAAAACTTTTATCGTATACGGTCTCAGGAAACGTTTATCCCGTAGACTTGTTCGTCTTGCTTGCATAGTATCGATGCTAGTGCATTTCATTTATCGTGATAGTGTGTTTACTTCATATGTTGGATGCTTATGATAATGTGATAGTTACCTATGTTGGAATTTTTGATGCTTATTTGGTACTGTGTGTCCCGTATTTAGCTTCTTCGATTTTAAGGTTACTAGTGGTGAGATGTAAGTCACTAATAGATATATAATTGTCAAGACGCGTCTTCCCTAGTATCGAATGTATGATGGATATATTGTAGGTAATTGTCACATGTTTATATGGTTAATATGTAATGTTATCGTTACAACTGACAAGATATTTATATATGTATGTTAATGTACGCTTACATGATCTAGTTGCGTTTGTTTTCATGTGATATGGCTGAGAGAACCCCGAGTTACTCCCCACTGACTGTGTCGTTCATGTTTAATGAATGAATAGGTACAAGTCGGTGTTGGTTTTGGGCGTGACATGTGTGAGCTAGCGAGCGTTGACACTTAGACATTTACCCCTTTGGCTTAGACTCTATCTTTTGACTTTATTGTTGTTTTCAGGGACTTAGCTTTCCTTTGTAGTACTCTTACACTTTATTAGTACTCTTGTTGTGATACTCCGCGTGGTCTGTAATAAAAGTTTTTAAAACTTGTGTATTTTCTACATGTTCTTTTGTATAATTATTTTCTGCTATCGCGAGGGTATTACAATATTACTTAGTCTACTATAAAAGATTAAAATTTTACAAAGGAATTCTAAACAACATATATAATACATATTCTCAAGAAAAAAAGATTTAAACTTTTTAAATTAGAATTACATGTAGACCAACTAATATAACAATATATGACCCAAAATGAATTAAATGAGCCTAAATGATACATACCTGAAGATGAAAAGCGTTGATATGAACGATACTAAAAAATATGAACGATTCGCAAGATTTAATAGGTTTTCATGAGAGATATTATTAATTAGGTTTTGGTGGATTGAAGCGTTTGAAAGGTTTGAGAGTGAATGAGAACAAGGGGAGTTGAAAGGTTTTTTTCCTAATTATTTGATATGATTGTGGGTTTTGAGGTGTAATTTGCTAACTCAGTATAAGCAATTACATGTAAGCAACAAGCAGACGGAATTATAAGAGAATAGACGGTTAATTAAGTTTAGGTCAAGGTTTAGAAAACTTAATGAAACTTAGGGGTACACTGTATAATCTGAGAAAAGTAGGGGTAAAAGGTGGAAAATCAAAAACTTGGAGGGTACACCGTAGAAAAACCCTTATATTTATTATAATTTTATATTTTATAATTATTTCAGTTAAGATAAGTTCAATTCAGATCAGTTCAGTTCTGTTCAAATCAGTTAAAAAAATTTCAGTCGAAAACAACACGGACTTATTACTTTTGGGATTTTCGCACTTGTACCCCCAAATTTTACATTTTGTAAGGTGTACCTCTCTTTTTATCCAAAAAAACTTCGACCGTTAATAACTCTCGGCTAGGAGTTCGGAAAACAGTAAACGTTTTTTTTCAAATTGATCGTCTTTACAAAATCACCAATTTGAAAAAATATTTACCGATGTCAGAAATCGTAGCCGGGATTTATGGTCAGTCAAAGTTTATTCGTTAAAAAACCTTTGACCGTCAATAATTCCCGGCTACGAGTTCATAAAGCGGTGGGTTTGTTTTTTCAAATTCAGCCCTTTACGAAATAATTGCCTTGTAAAAAAATTAATGTTTTCTGAGCTCGTAGTCTAGAGTTATTAACGGTCAAAGTTTTTTTTTTTTAAAAAAAAAAAAAAAAAAAAAAAGAGAGGTGTATATCTTAGAAACGAAAAAGTTGATGGGTACAAATGAGAAAACCTCTTACTTTTTTTTTCAATATCTCTTCAAATAGGACTAATGATTATGATATGTATAGTCACACGATAGTGCTTTTCGTAAGGAATTTAATGGTAGCATTTTTTATGATTTATGAATAAATATATTTTTGTAAATATTAAAGTCAAAGGCTTGCTTCAAAAGCACAAAATGTCATAGTAAATTAATAAAACAGAGGAAGTAATAATTTATATAAAAAATCCTCTCTCATGAAAATGTCAAAACATTTGGTTACCATTTTCTACCATACTTGACCTCAAATATTCCCCATCTAAAATCAGGGAAAAAGGATTATACATCGGAGGTACTACCTCAGACTAGTATAAATTTGAGTTTTTGTGCATTTTTTCGAGCATTTTAAAGTTTATAAATTACACTTTAAAACTTATATGTGATGTTTTTTGAGTTTTATTTTAATTTTTGTGAGCTTAATATTCAAATTAATGAAATCAAAAACTTTATAGTAGAATTCATAATTTTTAATACTAAACTCAAAAACTTTAGTGTAAAGCTCAAAAACTATATTATCTGTGGTATAATTCACATACTGCTAAAATCCCCCTATAACTAAAATTAAGAATAAGTCTATCCACAAGTTTTCCCTCCAAATTCACCTATCTTAATAAGGAAACAAAAAAACTTATATATTGTGGTGTGAATTTCCCTATTTTAATAAGCAAAAAACAAATGAAATTGATGTACATGTAATAAATTTACAAGGATAACAAAAAATTTATAATTTAATAAAACTAAGCAACTAAACAATTTTAGTGGTCATGTTACATTAGTACCTATGCCACGTGACAATGGTCATCCATTATAAATCAAGATATAAACTAAAATTAAGTTTTGCTACTAAAAATCACAATAAATAAAACTGTAAGTGTCACAAATTCTAAGAAATAAATTATGAAAAATAGAGAAAAAAAACTTCATAAGTACGGTATCAAAATAATTTTCAACCATAAAACCATAAGGGTTTTATTAAAATTAAAATGAAAAAAAAACAATCGATTATATATAACCATAACAACATGTTTTAACGTTAAATATAAAAAAATAATATTATTTTTTTACCTTTTCTGTTTTTTTAGTTTCCATTTATACCCCACTCTTAAAAAACAATGCAACTGCATGGGTTCTAAATTAGTATGTAAACAAATCTTTATTAAAAATTAGTCAATATTTTTAAATACGGAGTAAGATATTTTCTCAATATTTCTTATTTACCATTTTTCAATGTAAAAGTAGGCCCAATTTTAAAAAAAAAGGTATTAAAAAAAAAAATTGGATATTAATTATGAAAATGTAATGTTATATTATTTCATATATTTGAAGTAATTTATGTGAATTAATTTTGTTTTTCCATGAACAAGTCATCTATTAATATTGAAATTGTAGAATATATAATATTTTACGTATTACCCCGTTTGTCTCCTCAATTATTATTTATTTACATTATAGGGTATATTAGTGAATTGTTATCTATTTTTATATTCATTAACTTTACCTAAGCAGGCAAGTGGATGTTTGAGATAACTTTACGAAATAACTGTTATCCTTTCTCATTTCGTTGGTATTTGTGTCAAAACGAATAGATAACAAATGATAAAGACGGGGTGAGTTATTGTGAGTACATCACCTACTATTATATTACTCTGTATATGAATAACCATTAGTGGAGCAAATAAGGAATACACACTCCGGTTTAATTAATTGACGTTTTGAATTTAAGAGCTTGACCCTTTGAATTCAATTTCTATAAAAATATAATGCTCGAAAAGTTATAAACACTACACCATAAACTTCCTTTTTTTTACAAAGTATAAAATTCCTCATGTAGAGAGCTTTATTATAAGTATAATTCCAATATATTTAGTCATATACTTCAAAGATATAAAAAAGAGAAGTGAGTGTCCCAAAAAGTGCGAACGACAACTAAATAATAAAGAGAGGTTTCTTATTTAATTCGGTCACTCTTATCTTGTTTTCATATATAAATTTCATTTTATCCAACAAACATAAATGTCTTAATCAGTTTACCAGTTTTGTTAATACAAACTTTAAACCCCGTCTTGCAATGTTATACGTCTTTTGATTGGTTAATGTTTGGGCCAAAATTACACTATTTGATATGGGTTATGTGGCACGAGATAAGAGGGTAGTTAAAAGAACAATTGGACCCATGACATGGGGAAAAAGAATTATACATCGGAGGTACTACCTCAGACTAATATGATTTTGAGTTTTTGTGCATTTTTTATGAGCTTTTTAAAGTTTATAAATTACATTTTACATCTTATATATGATGTTTTTTGAGTTTTATTGTAATTTTTTTGAATTTAATGTTCAAATTAATAAATTCAAAAACTTTATAGTATAACTCATAATTTTCAATACTATACTCAAAATTTTTATCGTAAAGCTCAAAAACTACCTTATATGTGGTAGTACATCAGAGGTACTTCACCATGTACGAGGATCCCCGCTCAGCATCCATGGCTGAATGGTTAAAGCGCCTCTTATTTCATGGAATATCAGAAACCCCAATCCACTTACTGCATGACATGGGGGGTCGGGCTCTTGGGTCGCAGAGAAAGAAATACAAGTATTTATATGGATAGAGTCCAACGACGACTAGGACTCGTGGGCAACTAAACCCTATCTTGGAGGAAAAGACAACTAGGTGAGAAACCCTAATAAACCTACGAGGGTTTATTCACTATAAAGGAAGAGGCGGGCAAGGAGAGGAGATCATTCATTATTCTTTCACAACCACAACAACAATACCTACCATAATTAAGTACAAAACATGAGGAAAGCCGAGAAAGGAATTGTGGTGTTTGTTCCATAACATCATCATGACACCATCATCATCATTAATCAATGAGCAACTAATCATTATTCCAATCATTACTTCATTACTTCCTAACTATAAACCCACAAAATAAGATATTGTGAACATTGAATGTACAAGCACCAATCTGTTACCAAGAAGGATTCGTCTGTTGTATATTGTATATTGTATATTGTATATTGTACCCGGATCACCATATAGTGAATTGGCGAGATATGAACCCCCATCCCCGGAGGTTTTTCCTACATTGGGTTTTCCGTGTCAACAATCTTATGCGTCTTTGTCTTTTACTTATCTATATCGTGCGTCATTCCCTCTTATTTTAAATACATATTCAGTCCTAAATCACATATAAATCAACCCCTCGATACAAGGCTAAAAGAAGTAGGTCACTTTAACCCCTTTATAAATGATTAATTTGGTTTGGCTAAAAAATACCAAAACAGTTTGGCGCCCACCGTGGGGCATGGTGCTTTATTTCTATAGCCAAGTTAATCTTAGGTTACCATGTTTACCATTGATTAGAATCCGATTGGAATTCTGCAGCACATATGGTCCTCGGAATTCCGCAGCACATATGGTCCCCAGAATTCCGCAGCAGATCTAGTCACTTGAATTCTGCCAGAAACTGGTCTAGTCACCCTGGTTCCCCAAGAATTCTGCAGCAGATTTGGTCGCCAGAGTTCTCCCAAAGTTCCTCTATAACCCTACAAGTGGATCAAGTCATGAGAGTTCTCTCAAAGTCCTTTAGCAGATCTGGCCGTTATAATTCTTCCAGAGTTTCCCAAAATCCAGCATATAAGGTTGTCAGAGCTCCTCCAGAGTTTTGCAGTAGATCTGGTCGTCATATTTTCTCCAGCCTCTACCTGAGCAGAAACGACCAGTCCAGCAGAAATCACCATCATTGTCCCGGCAGGAGTAGACCAACAGGAAGTGGACTAGCAGAAATGTTCAGGATAGGCACACAGATCCAGAGGAACTAGACTGGGGCAGATTAGGATCTTTAGAATCTCTGAACCAGAGACCCCTAAACCTTATGTAGGTACTCCATATGGGAATGCACAACCTGACTCGGACTATCCAAAAGGCAAAAGCCGCAAAGACACAATCTGGAGGAAAAGGGCGCTCGCATGCCTTAAGCAATCTACATCACGATCTGGTCACCAGACTGCATTCTGGTGGCATGCCACCTAACTACTCTTTCGCGCTGACCAGACTGTAGGCAGCGTCATGTAACTCAAAGAACCATGATGCTCTACTCATAACATTTTCCACATGAAAGTACATTATAAGAAAAATCCTGGTGGGCACAGGAAACTCAATCAACATGGGTAAGCTGGCCCTAGAACGAACAACTGCTAATAAGGTCAAAGTGTACATGAACCAAACCAAATCTAGACATTAGACTAGACCGAGGACCTAAAAAAATCATAACCAAGGTGGTAAACTACAAAGAGCATCATGTTGGACTCGTCAGGCACTCAGGCTACACTCCACCTGACAGGAAAGGAGAACCAATATGACAGGAACGCAACATTTCCGAGGAGCTTACCACATCAGCCTACAGAGCCGGGATTTTCTGGGGAGCTTACCTAATGAACATCTAGAGCCAGACCCCCAGAATGCTGAGGTTTGGTGGAGTAAGATAGGCTTTGACCAGCTGTCCCATCTCTTCTTCCAGATTCTAGGAGGAAGCATGACATGCAGTAAGAGAAGCATAATACCAAGACATCACGCCAACAGGACTAGGAGCCCTGACTCATGGCCACTCTCTTGTACCTCATAACTCGCTATCCACACCAGGTAACATTCAATCTACGGGCTTCCTTCGAACAGACCAGTTCTCTAGTACAGGAAAAATCACTCAGCAGGCACTAGAACAACAATCACGTTCCAACAGCAGCCTGAATAGGGTGCAACAATCAGAGTGAACCGCAAATTCTAAATAGTCAATTTTTTGGAAGCCAATAGATCCCCTCCACCCAATCATTTCGCTATGGCTATTCATGAGCCAGGATTTTCTCGGGAGCTTACCTCATCAGCATCTAGAACCAGAACCCGAGAATGCTGGGGCCTGGTGGAGTAAGATAGGCTTTGACCGGCTGTCCCCTCTGTTCTTCCAGATTCCCGGAGGAAGCATGGAATGCATTAAGAGTATACCTGGCAAAAGCAACCCGACCCGAATGACCCGACCCAAAAAGGCTGACCCGAGACCCGAAACTAACCCGAGTTGAAAAACACGAACATAACCCGAAACCCGAATTAACTCGACCCAATCCAAACTTGACCCGAAGTGCGTCGACCCGAAATGGACGCGACGACCCGAAATAACCCGATCCGAAACCACTAACCATAAAATTGCCCGAAAAATATAACTCTAATTGAACAAAAAAGACTTCAAATGACAATATGCACTTTTTTTCTTAATTATCAACCCGAAAATGATCCGGACCCGAAATAACCCGACCCGTTGACCCAAAATTGAGTTGATCAACTTACCCGAATATCACTCGAAGCCCAAAATAACCCGACCCGACCCTAACAAACCCGATAATATGAGAAACCCGAATTGGCCCGATCCGAACCCGATCTTATTGACCCGTTTTCCAGGTCTAATTAAGAGAAGCATAATACCAAGACATCACGCCAACAAGACTAGGAGCCCTAACTCCAGGCCACTCTCTTGTACCTGATAACTCGCGTTCCACACCAGGTAACATTCTATCTACGGGCTTCCTTCGAACTGACCAGTTCTCTAGTACAGGAAAAATCAGTCAGCAGGCACTAGAACAACAATCACGTTCCAACAGCAGCCAGAATAGGGTGCAACAATCAGAGTGAACCGCAAATTCTGTATAGTCAATTTGTTCGAAGCCAATAGATCCCCTTCACCCAATCATTCCGCCATGGCCATTCATGACGGTGGGAAATGGATATTGTCAGTCCACTGCCTAGGGCCCCAGGGAACAGGCTATACATATTGGCAATGACGGATTATTTTTCTAAATGGAAAGAGGCTAAGGCGTTTACTGACGAGTACTCCGAAGATGGCAACGGGCCAGACACCCTTCAGTCTGGTGTTTGGTGTTTGGGGCTGAATTAGTAATACCATCAGAGGTTCTGGTCCCCAACCACATGTATGGATGCATGACAGGGGAACCGAACAAGACGGAAATGATCAGGAGCCTGGACACCATAGATGAGCTTAGAACGAATGCTCAGGTACGCCTAGCTTCCTAAAAACATGCAGTAGCCAGCAGTTACAACAAGTACGTCAAAGTTAAGATCCTGGAGGTAAGAGACCTGGTCCTCCGAAAGGTATTCCAGAATACCAAAAGTCAGAAAGCTGGAAAATTTTACCCTCTGGGAAGCTCCATGCCAGATAAAGAGTGGTGTTGGCCGTGGTGCGTACATATTAATGATCATGCAAGAACATATCGTAAACAAACCATGGAACATTTTCCATCTGAAAAAGTATCACATTTGACCAAGCGTTTGGCCTTGGTATACAGAGAACGTTTCAACAGTCCAAAAAACCAAGAAAAAACCAAACAAACAGTATTATAGTATGAATATAGTAATTGCTTATTTTAAAACCTCAAAAAAAATTTCTTTTTCCGAGTTTTTCAGCACGATCTTTCTCTTTCTTAAAATCTATTACTTCAGCTATGAGTTATGTGGCCTCCTGGGTCCATGGTTGCTCTGAAACTCAATGAGATGGCACT
This sequence comes from Heliosperma pusillum, assembly GCA_022085475.1. Classification (NCBI taxonomy): domain Eukaryota; kingdom Viridiplantae; phylum Streptophyta; class Magnoliopsida; order Caryophyllales; family Caryophyllaceae; genus Heliosperma; species Heliosperma pusillum. Next base: position 28,499 of record JAIUZE010067057.1, read on the forward strand.
AGGTATCCTACACTAATTCCTTGACATTTTTGAATTTTAGGTTTTTTTTTGGAAGAAATGCCTTGAAGCATTATCCTTACTCACTCGGTTAAGTGTGGTACAACAAGATTAACTCCTGAACGCAGGGTGACAAGGCACGCGACATCCAAAATGTCCAACCTAACTTCTACGGGGCACCCTCACAAGGAGGGAATACACGAAGGGGAGCTGGGACAACAGCTCGTAGCTCAAAGCTTCCCAGAAACACCCCCACAATAGCTAATGATTCCGAGTACTCGATGGGCCCAAGAATGCATGCATACAAGAAAAAAGGGTGTCATGATTGCTAGGCAACCAGCGTCCTACAGCACTCTAATAGTCCTAGAACGACGATAAACTTACCTAAGGTAAGCCCCTGATGGCTAATAATGTGATGAACACACTTGGCATCTTGAACAAGGTTAATTAATCAAGACCATACCTTGCCTACCATGACAAAGCGCTATATTAACATTCCAAAAACCTAATTCTGCCCCTCGGACAGACACGGTAAGCAGTGTTTACATTTTTTTTTTACAAAACCTGCGCCTCAAAGGGTTAGGTCCCCAAAATAGAACAATGGTCATATAAAAAAAAAACAATATAAGCTAGAGGGATAGTCCACGACTACCCTTGGAGCATCTTCTACTCCCTCGCCTGGCTAATATTCTTCTGCAGATCCGGAACCCAACCTCCTCCATAACAGTTTCCTGGTGGACCATATCAGCAGTAACGACATCCGGAGCCATGCATTTTTGGGGAGCTGACCTCGTCAGCATCTAGATACAGGAGACACTTTGTACCCTTATCTGTCGGTAACCAGGGTAGAAGTCATTGTCATGCTGGTATGCGTGGAAGCAGGCACACAACACCCAGAATATTACGTCAGTAAGTCTCTGCTTCTTGTAGAGACCAGGTGCACATCACTTGAAGAACTAATTCTTGTATTATCAATGTAATAACTAACCAAACCCTGGAAACCATTATGTGCAAACCAGAACTATCAGGAGGAGTGGCCGAACGAACCACACACCTAAGCGCTTACAGCATGAATTTTGAAACTCGAAAAACAATTAAGTCACATGCCCTTGTAGACTTTGTGGTTGACTTTGGTAAAACGCTAAAGACCCAGGCGGGTAAAGGTGGATAAATACACCCTAGCCTTGAGGGAAAACATGGCATATCAGAGTTAGGAGTTGCACACTAGTAGAGCTTCTAAGGGAAGCAGGAGTAGGCGTGGTACCGAGATCACTACAAGGGGACCGTAGGGGTACCTGCGTATAAGTTGTTAGATGTGAGTTCAGAGCAACCAGTAGCGAAGCAGAATATGGGACGTTCACATTTGGGCTGCAGCTTGCGCTGGACCTAAAAGTCAAACGCCTGAGGGCACTCAGAGTTAGACAGGTCTCAGGGACCAGAACGTGGAGGCAAACACTCTGGTAACCTTGAAACCATGTATCTTATCAACTATACTTATCATTTCATGTGCTACGACTATCGATGAACAAAAGGAAGAACGTTCGTATCCCTTGACATAGATGTTGCCCCTCAGGTATTTGGTAACCTCATAATCTCATTACATTATATATATTGCGAATAATTACTGCCTTGAGCATGAGAAGGTTGCTGGCTATGCCACTTACCAGCCCTAGCAGAAATATTTCTTGTAATATTGTCGTGAGATCTCTCTGCCAACAAGAGTAGTCACTCATGCTCCAGAATCTGCCACTCTTCATACAAATCAAATCACTTATTCTGCAGAATCAACAACGCCTCTTGCAGACATCTTTCTGCCCGACTTCCCGGAGAAACCATTTTGCCTGCAAGACGACAAGCCTTCATGTGTATATATCAGGCCTCCCAACCTGCAGGATAGGTCGCTTGTACTGCAGGCAGGGGGATTTTACTAGGCAAATCTAGTAGATTACTTTATCTGCAGAATTTATTACTCTTCCTGCAAGAATATATATCTCTCTCTCTCTTCTTGCACACCAGATTAATCTGCCACCAGGAAATGACATTCTTCTAGCAGAATTGGTCACCAATCTGCAGATAATTTTGCTTGTAGAATACTTCGCCTAGTCTTGCAGATCAGATCGCTCTCCCTGCATGCCAAGTTAGTCTACCTGCAGATCAGGCGACATCACTAGCAGATGACACTCCAGCAGAGTAGCCTTCTGGAAGATCGATTTCTAGAGGATCAACAAAAAGGGAAGCTATTCAATAGTTAACTAGTGTCCATTATTCTATGTTGTGATCCTTGGCAGGGTATGAATCAACGACTAGGGGGGCAATTAAATCAACGTACCGCCAAGACATAAAGTTTCCAGCTTGAGTATCAAAGAGCCATGCATCGGTTAGAATGGTGCAGAGCACATTCATATAACATCTCCTTGAAGCAAAATTATTGCAATACATGCTGCAACCAGCCAGGTTCCAAAAGGACCAAAACAAAAAATAAAAATGACAAGCAGAAATGTGTGACCCTCATCGAGCAGATACAATGGATCTAGACCAGACCTAGAAACATCAACAATACTCTCCTCAGCAGCAGCTACACAGCATGGGAAGTTACCTTACGAGCGTCACAAACCATGATGATTAAGTCTGGTGGAGTGGGATAAGCATGGGAAATCTGCTTCCTCTCCTCTTCTAGGTCCCACGATGTGTGCAGCCCTTCGGTAAAATCCTGGATGCATCTGATCCTTGCCTCTCAAGCAGCATATGTACCAATGATGGTGGCAAGTTCCGCCACCTCCTTAATACGGTCCACAACATGTCTAATCACCATGTAGCATGCATCATAAATTAAAGAGTCATTGCATACACATATACTGCATTGCTAACATTTGCATGTACCTACGTAAGAAATGAACAAAAAACTTGTGCTCGAGTTTTTCACCACCAGAATTACTTATCGCGACCAGATAATAGAATAAAAAGGTCAGGTTCAAACTGCTCCTCCTGAACACCAACTAGCAAGACCATGATGTCTGTCAGTTGGGTTGGCGCCAGCGTCCCTCAGCTGGGCCCCAACGTCCGCCACCAGGACCCTAGCGTACCTCACCTGGGCCCAAGCGTTCATCAGCAGGACCCAGCGTCCCTCAACAGGCCCCAACGTCCACCAGTTGAGTTCAGCATCTTCCAGCAGAAATCCGCCTGGAGTCCGCTTGCTAGAAAGGTCTGTTATAAGGAATCTATAAGTCGACAATTGCGGTACATCTATTTCCAGATCACCAGAATCAAGGAGAGCCAGACATCAGTCTACCTGATCAACGAAGTATGATTCAGCACAAAGAGCAGATTAGGGTATAAGAATTATGGGTACAGAGCAGGGATGCAGAATTATGTTTGATGTGTCCGGCAAACTTGCTCTAGCGCTAGCGGACGTGCAGCAACTTGATTCAGCAGGGTAGCAGAAGTTAATCCAGAAGGGTAACAGTTGATCGTAGAGTTGGCACACGGGCCAACTACACGACGGGCGGCACGAGTCCGGCACGAGTCCGGTCCGGCACGCTACGAGCCCGGGGCAAAGTGATAAGTGAATATTTGTATGGTTTTAACCCCCAATTTAGCTCGGTTTTGTATGTCATTTGTGCTTTGTTAAGCCACTTTATGAGCTAATATCGTCTTCTAGGCGAATTCCTATGTTCTAACATATTTTGTAGGGAAAGTGACGTTTCTACGCCCTTTTTCTATATTCCCGAGCATTTGCCTAGAACCCGACGATTTGAAGAAGCAAGCTTGACCAAGTGAAAGGCATTTCAAGAAGGTTCACTAATTCGAAAGAGAGAATAAGCAAAGACAGTTTCGTAGTTGTCGGAAGATCAATCAATTAGGCGAAAGCAATCATCGCTTTACATCAAACCCTATCAACAAACCCGACTCAAGAGGTCAAGGGGGATGGTGGAAGTGAAGTCATAAGCAAGGGGAGATGAAACGACGGTCAAAGGACCTGGGATACAACTTACCCGATCGGGTAAGTGGTGTACCCGATCGGGTAAATGTGCTGCTTCGAGAAAACGGCGTCTTCTTCCTACTTTTGTCCTATGTGTTTAATGCCCGACCTCTTCTCCACGAAACCCTAATACTATAAATAGATGCTCTAGCCTCTCATCTCAACACACCTTTCTTACAATCCTCTTCTTTTCTCTTCTTACATCTCCTCTTTAGATTAGGAGGAAGGGAGAACTAGTCTCTCTTCTCTTATTTTCCTTCTTTAGTTTTTAGTTCTTAGTTTATTTCTATCTTTTCCATATCAAAACTTTAGTTTAGATTAATAATAATTTCATCCTTGTAGTCTACTTTGTTGGGTACAAGTGTGTAATTCAAAGATCGTTTATTATGTGCAAGGATTTTTTATTATTGTTATCATTATCGTCATCGATCGTCATATAAGTATTTCTGTTTTATCCCTTATTTAATGTTCTTATTGTTTTCCATTGTTATTCTCTTTACATATTATCTTAGATTCATTTTAGTACCGTTATAATCGTTTTTTTATTTTCTAGATTATCAATTAGCGTCGTTATTATCGCCATATAAAGAGTCAAAATCAAATAAACATGTCAATCCTAGTTTTCATTGTTAATATCTTTTTAGATTTAGACATTACCATGAGTAAGTAGTCACCTTTCTAGGGTGTAGGGTAGCCATGTTAGATTGACTAAAAGATGATAATTGGATAAAAGAAATTGTGCCTTTAAAACGTTGTGTCTATGCATGTTTGGATTGTAACGATAGTTAACGACTTCTGGCCGGAAATCATCGACTAAAATGGAATTCTTTTCCAAGGTAGACATACGAGAATTGAATAGACAAAGCATGACGTGGTAGATTAAGACCTAGTAAATCGCCTAAAAAGCCTGCTAGACCATCTGATCTATGATTGTAATGAACACATCATTCTTACGAACTCACAATGAATTACTTGCATGTTCCATATCCAATTTCATCAATATGTCAATCTACATGTGTGAACCTATTTCCCTAGATGCTTTTCATTACTTGCTTTATTTTTTTCATTTGTTTTTATTTTGTTCTCATTTATGCTTTATATTAGTTTAGATATCAAAAACCCAAAAACCCAGAAATCATTAGATAGAACCCAATTGCGAGACACTTCACATTCTATAGGAAACACCATCTCCCTGAGGATCGACCCCTACTTCCCTAATTACATTAATTTGTTATTAGCCTAGTCTGGGTAAATTATCTTTGTATTGGGCTTGCGACAGGCCCGATCATAAAGATAAGGTTAACTACCACCCCGGTGTTGACTTTACCTGAAGATGGTGTAGACTTTGATGTCTATTGTGATGCTTCAAAGATGGGACTGGGTTGTGTACTTATGCAAAGTAGGAAAGTGGTTGCTTATGCCTCGAGACAGTTGAGAGTTCATGAAGTGAACTACCCTACTCATGATTTGGAATTAGCCGCCGTTGTTCATGACTTGAAAGTATGGAGAAACTACCTTATTTGTGTTCATTGTCGCATATTTACCGATCACAAGAGTTTGAAGTACATATTTACACAAAAAGAGTTCAATATGAGACAAAGAAGATGCTTGGAATTGTTGAATGATTATGATTTTGAGTTTTTATACCATGAAGGGAAGGCCAATGTTGTTGCCGATGCTCTTAGTAGAAAATCTTCTCATTCTTTGAATGCTATGTGGGTATTATCCGATGACCTTTGTGCCGAGTTTCGAAAGTTGAAGTTGGAATTCGTGGAACGTGGATTTGATTATGTTGGTGCTATGGTTGCCGAACCCGTTTTCTCTGTGAGATCCGCGAAAGCCAAGTTGATGATCCTACCTACAAGTCTATTCAAGCCAAACTTCTAGAAGGAAAAGCTAAAGACTTCAAGTTTGATGACAAAGGTGTCCTTCGATTCCATGACCGTTTGTTTGTGCCTAATGCTCTTGACTTGAGAAAGCGAGTTCTTGATGAAGCTCACCTTTCTCCTTATTCTATTGAGCGAATATTTGCATGATTTTAACCCCCAATTTAGCTCGGTTGTATATGTCATTTGTGCTTTGTTAAGCCATTTTATGAGCTAATATCGTCTTCTAGGCGAATTCCTATGTTCTAACCTGTTTTGTAGAGAAAGTGATGTTTCTACGCCCTTTTTCTATATTCCCGAGCATTTGCCTAGAACCCGACGATTTGAAGAAGCAAGCTTGACCAAGTCAAAGGCATTTCAAGAAGGTTCACTGATTCAAAAGAAAGAAGAAGCAAAGGCGATTTCGCAGTTGTCAGAAGATCGATCAGTTAGGCGAAGAAATCATCATTTTACATCAAACCCTATCAACAAACCCGACTCAAAAGGTCAAGGGGGATAATGAAAGTCAAGTCATAGGCCAAGGGAGATGAAACGAAAGTCAAAGCATCCAGATTACTACATACCCGATCGGGTAAGTAGTGTACCCGATCGGGTATGTTTGTTGATCCGAGCTTTTGCTTCGACTTCCTTTATTTTGTCCTATATGTTTAATGTATGACCCCTTCTCCACGAAACCTACTGCTTTATAAGAGTGCCTCAGCCACCACATCTCAACACATTTCTCTACACACAATTAGAAACCCTACTTTTCTTTTTACATTACATAAAAACCTAGATTAGGAGGAGAGAAACCTAGCCTCTCTTCTCTCGTGTAGATCATTTTCTTCTTCCTTTTTGTCCTTAGTTTCTTAGTTTATTTCTGATTTCTCTACATCAAATCCTTAGCCTAGATCAATAAAAATTCCATCTTTGTAATCTACTTTATGTGGTTCAAGTATTGTAATTCGTGGATCGACTATTCTAAGCAAGGAATTTCTATTATGGTTATTTATATTTCATCATTGTCGTTGTTGATCGTCACCTTGGTATTCCTATTTTATCTTTTGTTTAAAGTCTTTATGTTTCTTATTTGATTGCTATTTTCTTTATATGTTATTTTAGATTCAATTTCAATATCGTTGTAATCATTTCATTTCCCTAAATCGTTAATTTAGCGCCGTTATTATCGCCAATTAAAGAGTTTTAAAATATTATCAAAACCAAATAAACATGTCTATCCTAGTTTTTATTATTAACATCATCTTAGTTCTAAACATCACCATGAGTGAGTAGTCGTTTTTCTAGGGTGTAGGGTAGCCATGTAGGTTGATTAAAAGATGATAATTGGATAAAAGAAATTGTGCTTTTAAAACATTATGTATATGCATGTTTAGACTATAACGATAGTTAACGACTCCTGATCAAAACCATTGACTAAAATGGAATTCTTTTCCAAAGTAGAAATACGTGAATTGAATAGACAAAGCATGACAAGGTAGATTAGACCTAGTAAATTTCCTAAAAGCCTGCTAGACCATCTGATCTATGATTGTAATGAATACATCATTCTTACGAACTCACAATGAATTATTTGCATGTTCTAAATCCAATTTCATCAATATGTTAATCTACATGTGTGAACCTACTTCCCTAGATTCTTTTTATCATTGTTAATTCATCACTTGCTTTATTGTTTTCGTTTTGATTTGCTTTTATTTTGTTTTCATTTATGCTTTTTATTAGTTTAGAAATCAAAACCCCAAAACCCAGATACTCGTTAGATAAGACCCAATTGCAAGACATTTCACATTCTATAGGAAACACCATTTCCCTGAGGATCGACCCCTACTTCCCTAATTACATTAATTTGTTATTAGCCTAGTCTGGGTAATTATCTTTGACCAGGGCTTGCGACAGGCCCGTTCAAATTTTGGCGCCGTTGCCGGGGAGCACAGTTTAGTTTTCTTTTTTCTTGTGATTTTTATTGCAATTAGTTTTATCTAGTCTTTAGGAACCCAAATTCCTTCAGACCTCTCTTGATTTTTCATCTTAGCTTTTCAATCTTATGCCCAGGTCTTCTAGACTTGGGACCCCTATCTCTTTAGACCCCGATCTAGAAAGGACTCTGCGTAGGAGACAAAAGCTATTCAAAAAAATCTCAAAAGCTTCTGATACTTTATGTTTAGACCGTATTCGTGAGAATTACTCGGATATTTTATCTAATCTTGAAGGAGAAGAAGATCCATTCTCTTCTCCATTCTCAAAAACCAATCAACCTTCCAACAACACTCCATCTTCATCTTCACAAAAGAAAATGGTTCGACTTTCAGACCATTCCAAACCAACTGCAGATACACTTCCAAGGGGTATTGCTACACCCCAAATCACAGCCCGAAACTTTGAAATCAAACCTGCCTTCATCAGTTTAATAGAAAGAAGTCAATTTGGTGGCAAGGCCATAGAAGATCCCAACCTTCATATTCAAAACTTCTGTGACTATTCGTCCACAATTAGACAAACTGAAGTATCCCAAGAGCAGATTAGGGAAATGCTCTGTCCCTTCTCTTTAACAGGAAAGGCTAAACTTTGGATCAATAGCCTTGACCAAGTTGACTTAGGAATAGCCGAATGGGATAGTCTAGCTCTTGGTTTCTATCAAAAGTACTTCCCACCCGAACGTACCGCACTCTTACAATGTCAAATCACTTGATTCCGCCAGAGAGGCGATGAAAGCCTTTATGAGGCATGTGAAAGGTACAAATAATTACAAAGAGATGCCCTCATCATGGCCTTGATTCATGGTTCTTAGCTATCACCTTCTACAACGGTTGTTGTGGCGAATCGCGTCGTATCCTCGACTTCGCTAACAATGGTCGTTTCGATCAGATCGATGTAGAAATAGCTAGTACAACTATCGAGTCAATGGCAATTCACGACTCTCAGTATATCAACTCACGTGCTATGCCGCTCAAAACCAAGCAGGAAGATTCAAGCAAAGTAGCACTCTTAGAAGCCCAATTAGCCCTTCTGCAGCAACAAGTAGGAAGCTCTTCCCAATCCAAGCAACATGTTAACGTTACTAACCACGTAGAGGTATTAGAGACATGTGGGGTCGGAGGACACAATTTTCAAGAATGTCGGAGTTCGCTAGAGCAAGTCAATGCCTACCAAGCATACAGGCAGGGCAATGCTTTCTCAAGCTTCTATAATGAGAACACAAAGAACCATCCTCTTTTGTCATACAAAAGCACCAACATTCAGAATCCCCACCATCAGATTCAACAACCATTCATACCACATCAACAGAAGCCCTATAATCCACCTGGTTTTCAAAACCAGAGACCTCCATTTCAACCTAACTTCAATCAACCTTACCAAAACCAACAGCAACACCATGTGGGAAAATATCTGTATACTTCCCTTTAAATCATTCAGGATTATAATGAAATTATGATTCTATGATTAATAGTCATAAACGAAAATGCATAACAAGCGAGAGATTAGAAATAACCTTTAGTCCTTGCTTTAATGGCCTAAGAACAAATATCAAAATTTGATATCTCCTAATTGTTGCACCCAAGATTGATCAAGATATGCCTTAGGTTTTGCTAGAAAAAGATAGAAAAGAATACTGTTTCTTTTCTTTTTGTGAGACCCTAATGGATGAATGGATTATTTTGGTATTTTTACAAGAGGTTGTAATTTGTATTGCTTAGTGTGGCCTTAGTAGATTGTGTTATCGTAATGATGGTAACATGGTCTTTGCTGTATTTTCAGATCTCGAATCTCCCCTTTGTAATCTTTAATTATAATTTTTAAATTAGAATGTAAATAGGTTTATATTTTGTAATTGTTAAAAATTGTATTTTTGAGAAGACCAAAGATGGAGATCGGATAGCTCACTCCCGCTACATGGACCAAGATGGAACATCAAGTCAAGCTTCTAGGGTCCATAAGGATGGATTTCAAAGTGTATTTTTGTTCTATTTTGATAGGATAATCCACACTAGGACTTTGTACTTTGTTTTTCATTTTTCCGTTCTTATTGTTTTTCTTTTGCATGATAGTTATTGCATCATATTCCACCTACTACTACTTAATTGCATGTAAATTGACTCATATAGATTGTATGTTAATTATCATGGACATCCAGATGTCACTCAAAATTCTAAAAGCTATCATCTTAAATTATTCATTCTCTAAATGTTAGATCATTCGTTCACTTAAATGAATAAAATTAAAGCTGATGGACCTTCCTCTAAAATCCAAAATTGAGACTAGTCTTTCTAGGGAAAACTGCTATGACTCCCTTCTTCGTCGGTAGGCATATAGGACCTTACTCTCCATATGGTCCCTTCTACGTTGGGTAAGTAGTATGTGTTGACCTATTTTACCTCAACATTATAGTCCGAGTAATATCTCGTGATTATGATGGACTAAAGATAGAATTTACAGAAATTTATCGACCAGATTCTAAAATAGAATTAGCCAAGAAGTTGGCTTTCAATTTTACAGAAAGTGAGTCTTGCTATCATTAATATAATACTTGAGGAGGTCCATTGTATAAATGCAAGAGTCTTCGCATTAATCGGTTTTGCATTAGACTTAATTAAACCGATGAAAATGCTTATTATGTTTTATCTCCTTTTTCGCAGTGTAGCATTCATTTATATCGATAAAACTGTTATAACAAATGGCTGGACATGCTGATGCCCCTATGCCAAGTGTCACGCTCGCACGCGAATCCTGGCTTAAGATGTTCATGGACAATATGAATCAGTACACGCGACTGAAGAATAACGGGTCCAACTTTGCGGACTGGGAGGCGTCATTACGGAATGCTGCCATAGCTGACGGTAAACTCAAGTACTTGACTGAGCCACTACCACCACCGCCTACCCTGCCCCCAAGCAGAAGCCAATGAACTCACTTTTTGCTATATTGATTTCGTAATGAGCGGGGCGATAAAGAACGTACTCATCTTTCAATGGAATCAATTTGCAAAGCGCGATTCAATTGCCTAAACGCCATGTGCTAATAAAGATTTTCACCACGCTCTCTAACAATTCTCGAAAGCTCCGCGATCGTTAGCTATGAGATACCTGGTCGTTCTTTGAGGCGACTCCCAGAAGTGCAAGCGGTAGCCACACTTCTTGATACATTGAGAATGTCGAGAAACGGGAGGCCCACTTGGTTGCAAATGATGAAATCGTTCATGACCCGCGTTCTCCATCCCTTCATGATGGTTTTTTTTTTCCATCCCTTTTCGGGCAAATTACTATTGAAATGATATGAAGAAGAGTCTTCATCAGCTCCACTCACTCCCTGTACAGACAGAGAGTGATCTGAAATTGAGTGGGAGTCTGAAACAGGACGTTCTCATGATTGGCAACAAGGGCAAAGGTATGGGCAAGGCTAAGGCAAACCTAGCTGTAGGAAAGCCGAAGTTCAAAAAGCCAGGGCAAGGCAAGAGTGGGCCTGGTGAGTCTAGCAGTAGCTCACAAGGCAAGACAAAGAGCAATGAAGGTAACGTGGAGTGCCACCATTGCCACAAGATTGGGCATTGGAGGAGGATCTGCCTCGTGTACCGAGAGGACATTAAAGCAGGCCGCGTCTCTCCTGTTGGTATGTCTTCTTCTTTTATTCATATGATTGAGATCAACCATGCAAGTTTCGGAACTTGGGTACTAGATACTGGTTGTGGTTCTCATCTGTGCAATCATTTGCAGGGTCTAAGAAACATCACAACTCTCGCAAGGGGTGATGTGGACCTGCGAGTAGGGAATGGAGCAATAGTAGCTGCCGTTTCAGTGGGAACATATGTAATCCAACTCCCGAGTGGATTTGAGTTATTTCTGAATAACTGTTACTATGTACCCAGTTTATCTAAAAACAGTATTTTCGTTTCCGTACTTGATAAGGACGGTTTTTCGTTTGTAATAAAGGATAATAGCTGTATTTTCTATTTAAACGAAATGATTTATGGTAAAGCAGTTTCCATGAATGGGATTTATGTTTTAGATCAAACCACAGATATTATGCATGTGAGTAGTAAGAAAGCAAAGGTTAGTGACAAAGATCAACCTATCTAGGCTTGCCGTATTGGGACACATAATGAAAAACGCGTGAAGAAGCTCATGACCATGGGAACTAAGTTCCCTTCCTTCCCATTTGACTATGAATCTGTTTGGCACTGTGAACATGCTCATAGGCAAAATGACTCGATTCCTTCAAGTTGTTTTGAAATGCGCCGCTGCTGACCTAGTGGACTCATCATCTGATGTGTGTGGACCTATGTCAATCAACGCTAGAGATAGCTATAGATATTTTATCACTTTCACGGACGATTTAAGTAGATATGGATATGTCTACTTAATGAAGCATAAAAGTGAGTCCTTTGAAAAGTTCAAGGAATTCCAGAATAAGGTTGAGAATCAGCTGGATAGAAAGATTAAAGCACTACGTTCAGATCGTGGTGGGGAATATCTTTCGAATGAGTTTGATAAACACCTTAAAGACTGTGGTGTAGTACTACAGTTAACTCCACCTGGAACACCACAATTGAATGGTGTGTTTGAACGGAGAAATCGAACATTACTTGATATGGTTCGATCCATGATGAGTCACACGGTTGTACCTGACTCATTGTAGGGTTATGCTCTTTTGTCAGCTGCTTTAATACTTAACCGAAGTCCGTCTAAAGCTGTAGACAAGACTCCATATGAATTATGGAAGGGAACGGTCCCTAACTTGTCCTTTATTCGGGTTTGGGCTGCGAGGCTTATGTCAAGTGGAGACCTGACGATAAGCTCGGCCCACGATCGGTCAAGACATACTTTATTGGTTATCCAAAAGGGATGTTTGGTCATTACTTTTACTCGCCTACCGAACATCGAGTTTTTGTTGCGGCTAGTGTGACGTTCTTAGAGAAAGAATTTCTCGAGAATAGGACAAGTAATGGAACCTTCGATCTGTCGGAGATTCAAGAACCAACAACCGAGCAACCAATGGAGGAAAATGTTCCTTCATCATCGGCTGCGGTTGATATTCCTTTGGAACCTAGGAGGTCGGGTAGACACTCTATTCCTCCAGACAGATACATTGGTATGGTCGAGGAGAATGAGAGAGATGACGTTTTACTCCTAGAGAGTAACAAACCCGCTACCTATAAAGGTGCCATGACCTGTTCCTACTCTAAGCTATGGCTTGATGCCATGCAATCCGAGATGGACTCTATATATGAGAATGACGTATGGGATCTGGTTGACTTACCTGATAAGGTTCGGCCCCTTCAGTGCAAATGGCTTTACAAAATAAAGCATTATGTAGAAGGACAACCAGATACCTACAAGGCACGACTAGTGGCAAAGGGTTTCACTCAAGTTCAAGGATTGCACTATGATGAAATTTTTGCACCCGTAGTTATGCTGCGTTCTATTCGGATAATCTTAGCGATTGCCACTTTTCATGACTATGAAATTTGGCAGATGGATGTGAAAACCGCCTTCTTAAACGAGTATTTTGAGAAGGAGTTGTACATGGTACAACCCGAAGGTTTCATTGATCCTAAAAATCCTAAGAAGGTATGCAAGCTTAAGCGCTCCATCTATGGACTTAAGAAGGCTTCTCGGAGTTGGACTCATCGTTTCGACCAGGTGATAAATGAGAATGGATTTACTTGATCGGTCGAGGAACCATGCTTATATATCAAGTCGAGTGGGAGCAAGATTGTCTTCCTAATATTTTATGTTGACGACATACTCTTGATTGCGAATGACATACCTCTCTTAACTTCAGTAAAAGTTTGGTTAAAGAACCACTTCCAGATGAAAGATCTGGGCGAGGCACAAAGAATTTTGGGGATCCGTATCTACAGAGATAGATCACGACGGATGTTATCCCTCAGTCAATAGTCTTATATAGATAAGATTCTTGAGAGGTTCAGCATGACCAACTCCAAGAAGGGGAACCTTCCAATGATTTCTGGGATGTAGTTGAGTAAAGCTTAGGCACCAAAGACATCGGAAGAGGTCGAGCGCATGAGTCGGGTTTCTTATGCATCAGCTATAGGATCGATCATGTATGCCATGATATGCACACGTCCAGACGTGGCATATGTATTGAGTATGACGAGTCGGTACCAAGGCAATCCAGGTGAAACACACTGGATGGCTGTTAAGAATATCCTTAAGTACCTACGGAGGACTAAGGATTGGGTATTGACTTATGGAGGTGACACTGAGCTATGCGCAATCGGTTACGAAGATGCTAGCTTCCAAACGGATCGAGATGACTCGAAATCTTAGTCTGGATTCGTTTTTACTCTTAATGGCGCTGCGGTCAGCTGGAAAAGCTCCAAACAAAGTGTTATAGCAGATTCTACGACTGAGTCCGAGTACTATGCTGCTTCAGAGGCTGCAAAGGAAGCTATATGGATGCGTCAATTCTTACAGAGACTAACTGTAGTTCCTAGTTCGGATGACCCGATCACCATCTATTGTGATAATAGTGGTGCCATCTTCCGGGCTAAGGAGCCTAAGTCCAGCAACAAGTCTAGGCATGTACAACGGAAGTCTCACATGATCCGAGATTACGTGGAGCAAAGGGAGATAGTGATAGACAAGATTGCTACGGATGATAACATCGCAGATCCTCTCACTAAACCATTGAGATATGATAAGCATGAAGGGCACGTTATTTCCATGGTAATCAAACGTGTTCCTGAGTTGTATTAGTTGTTTTATATGGATTAGACACCTGTATGTTTTTCATAAAACTATCTATGAAATCATCGTATTGTTTTATATTTTATTTTTCATGTGGGTTGTACTGACAACATTGAACACCACAAAGTGAACTGAATTACATTATATTTGTTTTGGTCCGTAATCGCCTACATGAGCTGATAACTCTGGCAATTATTCTGTGAAGTCGATTGATGGTGGGTTCAACGAGCCATAAGTTAAACAGTTGACTGATCGATCACATATGAGAGTTATAATGTACCTCGCCGGCAATTTTGTGACAACGTTTATGGAGTCCTAAATGTTTCAGAACTAGGTGCCAGGGTCGTGGATTAGGACGTCCATAGTGTTCCTAGAGTCGATTCTTTTGACTATCGAGTCTCTTGCACGATTAAGGCAGTTTTTGGGTGACTTTGGTTCTTTCTCTGGTCACAGTAACAGGAGGCTAAGTAGATTTTTAATGGGTCATTTCATACTGTGCTTATATCTGCAGGATTCGAGTTGAAGAAAATATCCAACCTTTATCAGGTTTTGTTATTTCTCAGGGCCACTCGAGGAGTTGTAACTGAAATGCATGGCCATGCTCGAATAATGATTCATTTATCAGTTAAAGTTACTCTCTAGTCGGGAA
>JAIUZE010067058.1:0-52887 GCA_022085475.1 Heliosperma pusillum
AGCCAGGAACCATGAATCAAGGCCATGATGAGGGCATTCTCTTTGTAATTTTTTGTACCTTTCCCATGCCTCATAAAGGCTTTCGTCGCCTCTCTGACGGAATCCGGTGATTTGACTCCGTAAGAGTGCGGTTCGTTCTGGTGGGAAGTACTTTTGATAGAAAGCAAGAGCTAGACCATCCCAGCCGACTATTCCTAAGGCAACTCGGTAAAGACTATTGATCTAGAGTTTTGCCTTTCCTCTTAAAGAGAAGGGAAAGAACATTTCCCTAATCTGCTCTTGGGATACTCCAGTTTGTCTAATCGTGGAGCAATAGTCACAGACGTTTTGGATATGAAGGTTGGGATCTTCTGTGGCATTGCCACCAAATTGATTTCTTTCTATTAGATTGATGAAGGCAGGTTTGATTTCGAAGTTTTGGGCTGTAATTTGAGGTGTAGTGATACCCTTTGGAAGTGTATCTGCGGTGGGTTTAGAATGGTCGGAAAGTCGAACCATTTTTGTTTGTGAAGATGAAGATGGAATGTTGGTTGAAAGTTGATTGATTTTTTGAAATGGAGATGAGAATGGATCTTCTTCTCCTTCAAGATTAGGTAAAATATCCGAGTATTTCTCACGAATACGATCTAAACTTGAAATATTAGAAGCTTTCGAAATTTCGTTGAATAGCTTTAATTTCCTACGCAGAGTTCTTTCTAGTTCGGGGTCTAAAGGAATAGGGGTCCCTAGTCTAGAAGATCTGGGCATAAGATTGAAAAGCTAGGATGAAAAATCAAGAGAGGTCTAAAGGAATTTGAGTTCCTAAAGACTAGATAAAACTAATTGTGATTAAAATCACAAAGAAGAGGAAAATTAAACCGTGCTCCCCGGCAACGGCGCCAAAATTTTATCAGGCCTGTCGCAAGCCTGATGCAAAGATAAATTACCCAGACTAGCCTAATAACAAATTAATGTAATTAGGGAAGTAGGGGTCGATCCTCAGGGAGATGGTATTTTCTATGGATTGTGAATCGTCTCACAATTGAGTTTTATATAACAATTTTCTGGGTTTTGAGGTTTTGAATTCTAAACTAATAAAGAACATAAATAAAAACAAAATAAGAGCAAACTAAAATGAAAACAATAAAGCAAATGATGATTTAACAATAATGAGAAGCATCTAGGGAAGTAGGTTCACACATGTAGATTGACATATTGATGAAATTGGATTTAGAATATGCAAATAATTCATTGCGCGTTCGTAAGAATGGTGTGTTCATTACAATCATAGATCAGATGGTCTAGCAGGCTTTTTATGCGATTTACTAGGTCTTAATCCACCATTTCATGCTTTGTCTATTCAAATCTCGTATGTCTACCTTGGAAAAGAATTCCATACTAGTCAATGATTGTGATCAAGAATCGTCAACTATCGTTAAAGTCAAAACATCCATAGACACAATGTTTTAAAGGCACAATTTCTTTCATCCAATTATCATCTTTTAATCAATCTAACATGGCTACCCTACGCCCTAGAAAGGTGACTACTCACTCATGATTATGTTTATGTCTACGATGATATTAACAATGAAAGTTAAGATAGGCATCTTTAGTTGATTTTAACAATAATTTAGACTCTCTATGTGGCGATAATAACGACACTATATGATAATCTGAGAAATGAAACTATGATTATAATAACATAAAAACGAATCTAAGTAATATGAATAGAGAATAACAATCAAATGGAAAACAATAAAGAACAATGAACAAAGGATAAATTAGGAATACCTAGATGACGATCAACAATGAAAGCGATAACGACGATAGAAATCCTTCGCATAGAAATACCGTACCTTGAATTACAACTCTTGTACCCAACAAAGTAGACTACAAAGATTGAAATTCTTATTGAACTAAAATAATGTTTTGATATGAAATGGACAGAAATAAACTATGAATAAAAGACAAAAGTAGAAGATAATCTAAACTAGAAAGACTAAAGCTAAAGAGAAAACTAAAGATTATTCTAAAGAAGATATGTAAGAAGATTGTATGAGATATAAGATTAGATTGTGTGTGTAGAGATAGTGTGACTAGAGCATCTATTTATAGTATTAGGGTTTCGTGGCGAAGAGGTCGGGCATTAAACACATAGGACAAAATAAGGAAGAAGGAGCCGTCATGCTTGGATCAGCAAGGATACCCGATCGGGTACACACTTACCCGATCGGGTATGTGGTCTTCTAGAAGCGGTTGACTAACGTTTCATCTTCCTTTGCTTGACTCGACTTCCAACATCCCCCTTGACTTCTACAATCGGGTTGTTTGATAGGTTTGATGTAAAGCGATGAATTCTTCCGCCCAATTGATTGATCTTCCGACAACTACGAAACCGTCTTTGCTTCTTCTCTCTCTTAAGTTAGTGAACCTTCTTGAAATGCCTTACACATGGTCAAGCTTTCTTCTTCGAATCGTCGGGTTCTAGGCAAATGCTCGGGAATATAGAAAAAGGGCGTAGAAACGTCACTTTCCCTAAAAAATAGGTTAGAACACAGGAATTCGCCTAGAAGACGATATTAGCTCATAAAATGGATTAACAAAGCACAAATGACATACAAAACCGAGCTAAAGTGGGGGTTAAAATCATACAAATATTCACTTATCACTTGTGCAAGCCGAACGTGACATAGTCTTTCAAGCTAGTACAAGCAAAGATGTTTTGAACATCAATGCTAAGAGCAAGACGGAGTTCAAGAAAAGTGGAACCAAGGGAAGCAAGCCCACTCCCTCCTAATAAGAGTAAGGGAAAATCTATCGGGAATAGGTCTTCCAAGGCAAAAAAGGGAGTCGCGACCCGAAGACAACTGCCATTATTGTAATGGTATGGGCCATTGGAAGCGTAATTGCTCCAAATACATGGGAGACATGAAGGCTGGACTAGTTCATCCATCCAGTAATAGTTCTTCTCAATATTATGTTATTGATTTTATATCTCAACTTTGGTATTTTGATACAAGTTGTGATTCTCACCTCCCTTTTTTATTGCATTTAGGGCATGAGAAGAAGAACAAGGCAAAGCAAGCCTAGAAGGATCTCCAAGGAGCTAAAGTAGCCACCACTTAGAGGAGACCTATGATTTGGCGTGGCGATATTTTGCTATTTGTCTTCTATTTGTTGTTGTATTTTGGTTGTTGTTTTTGAACTATTTTGATTTCCATGTTTTGACATGGAAACTATTTTGAATTTCCATTTTGAGAAAGAAATGGTTGTACTCTAATGGCTTGGTTTTCAACCCAGGTCATTTTATTTATGGAATTTTTATGTTATTAAACTTTTCATTATACAAAGTTAATATCATAAACATAAAGTATTGCGCATAATTGATCATAGTTGAAATATAATGATTGGATCATTATAAATCACCAAAGTTGTGAATTGAACTCTCACTTTGGGATTATGACTAAACGTCACAACTTATTTGAAATAAGGATTATCAATTGCATAGTCAAATAGAGTTAATGAACTCACATTTGGATATCTAAACTAATATAAAGCATACATGAAAACAAAATAAAAACAAATGAAAACAATAAAGCAAGTAAAGAAAAGCATCTAGGGAAATAGGTTCACACATGTAGATTGACATATTGATGAGATTGGATATGGAACATGCAAATAATTCATTGTGAGTTCGTAAGAATGATGTGTTCATTACAATCATAGATCAGATGGTCTAGCAGGCTTTTTAGGCGATTTACTAGGTCTTAATCCACCATGTCATGCTTTGTCTATTCAATTCTCGTATGTCTACCTTGGAAAAGAATTCCATTCTAGTCAATGATTTCCGGCCATAAATTGTTAACTATCGTTATAGTCCAAACATGCATAGACACAATGTTTTAAAAGCACAATTTCTTTTATCCAATTAACATCTTTTAATCAATCTAACATGACTACCCTACACCCTAGAAAGGTGACTACTCACTCATGGTGATGGTTGAATCTAAGATGATATTAACAATGAAAACTAGGATTGACATGTTTATTTGATTTTGACTTTTTATATGGCGACAATAACGACGCTAATTGATAATCTAAGAAATGAAATTGCAATTATAACGATACTAAATGAATCTAAGATAACATAAATAGAAAATAACAATCAAATGGAAAAGATAAAGACATTTAAACAAGGGATAAAACAGCAATACCTATATGACGATCAATGACGATAATGATAACAATAATAGAAAATCCTTGCACATAATAAACGATCCACCAATTACAACGCTTGAACCACACAAAGGAGATTACAAGGATGAAATTCTTATTGATCTAAACTAATTTTTTGATATGAAAAGGACAGAAGTAAACTAAGAACTAAAGACTAAAGAAGAAGAAAATGAGAGAAGGGAGGCTAGTTCCCCCTCCTCCTAATCTAAGGAGAAATGTAAGAAGAGAAGAGAAGAGGATTGTAGAATGGTGTGTTGAGAAGAGTGGCTGGAGCTCTCTTTATATAACATTAGGTTTGTTGGGGAAGGGGTCAAGCATTAAACATATAAGACAAAAATAGGAAGTTGAAGCATCTTGTGCGAAGCAGCACACTTACCCGATCAGGTACACACTTCCCCGATCGGGTAAGTGGTCATCTGGAAGCTTTTGACTAACGCTTCATCTCCCTTTGCTTTGACTTGACTTCCAACATCCCCCTTGACCTCTTGAGTCGGGTTTGTTGATAGGGTTTGATGTAAAGCGATGAATTCTTCGCCTAACTGATTGATCTTCCGACAATTGCGAAACTGTCTTTACTTCTTCTCTCTTTTGAATTAGTGAACCTTCTTGAAATGCCTTTCACTTGGTCAAGCTTGCTTCTTCAAATCGTCAGGTTCTAGGCAAATGCTCGGAAATATAGAAAAAGGGCGTAGAAACGTCACTTTCCCTACAAAACAGGTTAGAACACAGGAATTCGCCTAGAAGACGATATTAGCTCATAAAGTGGCTTAACAAAGCACAAATGACATTCAAAACTGAGCTAAAGTGGGGGTTAAAATCATACAAATATTCACTTATCAAACTCCCCCAAGCTAAACCTTTGCTTGTCCTTAAGCAAACATAGCAAACACTACCAGGACAAGGTTGCAAGCATTGGCTACTACACCATCAAGAAACAAATCTCAACGTAAAACTTTGAAAACGTAATGAATCATAACCTTAAAACAGCATGGGCAAGAATGATACATAAATATGGCTGAGATTTACATAACGCCGTAGCACAAAGAGTTTCACTATAGAATTTCGGCTCTTGCATGATCTTTTGACAAATGGACTCTCACGGCACACTCGAACACTCAATGTATGTAAAAGGTGATTTTCTTTATGTGTAAATGCTTTGAGACTCTCACCTATCTACGACTTATGAAAATGTGTCCGCTGTCTAATATGGTAAACAATTCAAAACACAAGTCAAAGATCACAATGCACATAGAAAAGAAGCCGAAAAATAAGAAGAAGGCTTTGGGAAATGGGTGAAAGGTGGACAAATAGTTATGGTCAATGTGAAGGTTAGAATGAGCTAGCAACTGACTAATGATAAATGGATACTCAATCCAAACTTTCGATTAATTCCCAAAAGATAAATATCGAAGCCAGAAGTAACAATTTGGCTTATTACACACGAAACACAAGGGTAAACTCCTTCTATTGAATATTGACTTGAAATTTTGAGGAGATACTCACAACTTCTTCTTTTACTTCTTTTTCGATTTTTAAATTTCTTTTCTCTTTTTTTTTTCTTTTGAACATAACTTCACTTCTTGAACTTTTTCGTTCTCCCAAATTCACCTTGACATATAAGAACAAATCTTCTCAAAAGAGCACCCATACACCATAGTCTAGCTACTAGCTCAAAAGGTAGGCAGTTTTATATGTAGCTATTATTTTGTGAAGCATTTGTATGAAGAGGTTAATTTTGAGGTGTAATTCAAAGTGAAAAAGGCTTCAAATCTTAGTGAATCATGAATGCAATGCTTATAGGAATGAAATGAGAACCATACTTATGCGGTTTGACATGACACACATCAACAAGCATCTTGTGCAATTCATGAACTGTGGCGGTGGCATTTTGCATGTTGAAGCTCACCCTAAAATTGACAAACCCTGTGATCCGACTTAGGGAGTGAAATATACGGTCAATGACAAGTTGCTCAAGAATCGTTATTTCTTTCCCCTTGAGCACCTCGACGTACTCAATCATTTTGAGCACGTGAGGGCTAACATTTTGACCCTCATTCATATTGAGGTCAAAGAATTGGGATGCGACTTCATATTGGACTATTCTTGGAGCTCGTGAAAACATGGTCACGAGCTTAGAGTAGATCTCATAAGCGGATTTCATTTTGATGACATTCCTTTAAAGCTCGCCATCTATTGAGAAGATCAAGACATTCTTGATCGCGACCGATTCCTTTTGGTAGGCCTCGTAGGCCTCCCTTACGGCCTTCGATGACCTCCCATTAGGAGCGGTAGGAGATGCCTTGGTGAGGTAACTAAGCTTACCATCACCTTTCGGCGGCTAGGCGAAGTGGCCCATTCCAATCCGCAAAATTTAAACCATTCTTTTCGAGTTTGCATCGCTCCATGAAAGATCTTAGCCATGATACGGTGGTGAGTTGTGGTGGGGGAGATCGAACCTCGTTATCGTTTGCCGACATTGTGAATTAAACAAGTTTGACTACAAAAAAGGAGATAAAAGAAATGTCAACATTTATCATTTTAAACACTTGTTACTATTTTAGACAAGGTAAGCATTTATACAATGACCTCTACCCAATTATACAAATGATTCAAAGACCCAAATTCTACATCAACTCGGGTTTATGTGAGCTACGGCTCCACGACCTTTATTAATATAATTTGGTGGGTTTAATTCTTTAACCAATTCTACAATTAGAATTCTTGGTCGATGAAATACATTTATTATCGTCTTTAGCCCGGAACACATGGGCCACCGAACCTAATATTTCCGTTGAGAACAACCAAATTTCGATGTAATAACATTTTATTACCCCACTTACCCAATGTAAAAAGGAAGCACCTCGGTGAGCCGAGCCTACCACCTAATGAAATTGGGATTCATGGGCTCTACTATTTGTCAAGGCTAAATCTCAATTTATAAAATAGACGTCAAGTCAATTTATTATCTATCTCCTTTAAATGAACTAAATTGGTGATTTATCGATAATTTATAATTGACACGGTCGATAATTCGATAAAATGCATGTGTGATTTATATGGCGATTTGGCATGCATGTAACATATAAATAAAATGCAAGCAATAAAGTAGATTCCTGGTATGGCCTTCCTAGAAATAGAAAATCAAATAATCTATTTACAAATTCGGAAACCAACTCATTTGGTCCCTTGAACTTCACGTGCACGCCTGCCAAGGACACCGTCTTTTTCGGAACGCCTTTCCGAATTGCTCCGTCTTTAGGAAACTCCGAAATTACAAATAATTACAAAATGTATAATAAAATTACAAGACTTTCCTATTTTACATTTGTAAAAAATAAAATATTACGATAAAAGTGATACGAGATCACAAAATATTACAACCGAGTCAATATTCCCTTACATTACGGGTAATATCGATTAAAACTAAGGCCATACTAAGACAAATTACATAATTAAAAATTATATAAATCCAAAAATGACATTCATCCATTCAAAATGAATCATAATTATATGTGACACTCATGCAATATAATGTGCCAAATCGCCCTAATAAAATTATATATACCGTATATAACCCGGTTTTATGGAAATGCGTTATAATAACCAATTAAAATCACAAATCAATACTTTAATCAAATTTAAGCCCACGTTAATTACCGTAACTTTTTTAGGACTCAAATATTAGTCGTTATCAAATATTTGACAATAATTCAACTCGGTTTTACATTATTGCTCGTTTTTTTACCCTTATTTACAAAACAGTTATGAAATAATTCCAAATTTTAATTACAACAATTCAAAATTTTGAACATTCTGGAATATTTCCAGGACCCTCAACATGTCAAAATTTTGGTCAAAAAATTTAAAATCATTTTAGAGAAAAATATAGTTGCAATTAATCGATTTTATCAAATAAAATATTTAAAACACACAAAAATTAATATAATTAATTTAATAATTTTACATCTGATATGTATAATATATTTGAAACTTATGATAATTTTCTCATACCATAAAATTTATTTTAGCTATTTATGCCAAAATAATCACTATTTATGACCTTTTACGCATTAAAAATCATAAATCATGAAAAATAAATAAATTATATTTATATTATCTCAAATTTTACATACAGTAGGTAAAATATGCATGTGATATCATACTAAAATTTCATTGCCAGATTCAAACACTAATTATATTTAGAAAATAAAAGTTCATCTTACTCATTAAAATGTGTTTATTTTACCAAAAAAACATTAAATTAAGCAATAATCATCCATAAATCATCAAAATGACCTAAAAAAATTTAAGGACCAGAAGGTATATCATTCATAAATATTTCGTGACTTTATCAAATAAAACACAAATTTCTAGTTTTATTTAGTTACTTTAAACTTGTAAAAACTAATAAACCGATTTGAATGAAACATCCATATGCTCTGATACCAATTGTTAGGTTCATTAACCCCCTTCATAGTTCCCTTAGATCTAGTGCATGCAAATAATTAAAACAAAGTTTGAGTAGAAAATATGTTCCTCACATTGAATATTGGACGAGTAAGGGCAGAAGAATAAGACTCCTTCTTACTCTTGTTCTTGAGCTTAAAGATTGAGCTAGGGATGAACTTCATAATTTCAAGTGTAGGAACACTCCTCTAAGTTGCACCTACACTATCCCTTAATCATTCAACTATTGATTTACTAGAACAATATATGAGTTCCCCTTATGAATCACTAATAATGCTATTACTACACTAGTAATCTTATTAGCAATATAAGAACACAAGTTATATGAAACTTCTTAAGTTTCTAAGTATAAGTTTTCTAATGAGAAGTTGTAGTATTTTTAATGTGATATGTAGTAGTGAAAATAAGAGGAAAACATCCTCTTATTATTGTTGGAGTAAGTGTCCTCCACAATAGTGCATTTATATAATAAATCTCATTTTGGAATATTCGTGGGATGATCACTAGTATATTGATACTCCACGTCAGTTGATTAACGTAAATCAATAACGATCAACTGACTAGCGTTAGACGTTATTGTCGTATTACGGCGGTGATCAACTGATCCCTTTCGGTCACGATACAGTTTAATTAGTCCCTTACATATATATTTGATATATGTTTGGTTACGAGAGTTATTTATTGGAATATGAGTTAGGAACACATTCAGGTTAAGTTTATTAGTCAATTATACGATAACTGACTGAATAAATTTTACGTCTTATTTAATTTAGGTTGTGCATATGTTTGGAGGTAGAGGTAATTAGTTAATTATATTTACAAGGAGTTGTAAAATAAATTAACTAAATATTGTGCGACCCATTATATATTCATATAATGTTAAAATATCACTTAAAAGTTAAGTACATATTGGTTATTAATTTGTGTCATATAATTGTTGTATGATCAAATTAACACTTAATTATACAAAATAATTAGGCATATGATTAATAAGTGTTTGTGGGACAAATATCAAAAATCAAAATGGTCCATTGTGGACTCATGTGGACCGGTTTTGAGTAGAGAAAATCATTAGTGATTTTACTCTACTAATTCCACACTTCGCTAAGCGATAATGACATGTTATGGCACATGATCATTATCATTATCTAATCCACACTCAAGCTATTTGCATGTGAATAAAATAAGAAGAAAAATCACCTCTTTTGGTGAGGAGTGACCGACCAAAGTGCTTATAAAAGAGCACCGTGGTTGTTCATTTTATACTTGCTTCATTATTCACTTGTTTTACTTATTCTCTCTACACAACCTGTTTCTCTAAACTCTCTAAAACTAATATTCCTATTACTAGAGTAGTAATAAAACTAATATTAGTTTCTTGTTGTCACTATATTTTCTAGTCTAAAATATAGTGATAGTTTGGGTTAAATCTTGGGTGCATCTTGGAAGGAGACTTTCTATTTTGAAAGTTCATACAAGGAGGTTCATCCTATTCATTTTAGCTCAAGAACAATAAGTAAAGGAGTTTCTTATTGTGTCCAATTTTACCGAAATTTCTCAATGTAAGGAAATTTCATCTTATCTCTATTTATGCCTTTTATTTACTCATGCATGTTACATAGATCAAAGTAAAATCAAATTAATTTGTAATTTGTAATTCTAATTAGAGGAGTCTAATTAGGGTCTATGGACTTTCAATTATCACCGCAAAACCGACACCACCATAGGGAAGGGTGGGGTGCTTTTGCTTTTTGCCTTAACAAGGCATTAGGGTGGGCTATAGGTCTTAGGTTAGTAATCATATTGCCTAATCTTGATTAGAACAATATTTAAAGCCTAAACACTACCCTACACCCCGTTAAAACCGGTTTTGTCACATAATGTGGAGTCCATTTTATAATTTGTGATTTTGTCATTTGTCACACATGTGACATGTGACATGTAACATAGCTTATAAATATGCATTTAACTAATTTAAATGCAATTTCATAACAAATAAATTAAACTTAATATTTTAAGTAATAATTTATAATTACATGTATATAAAATAGGTCATCTCATATTTGGTTAATATAATCTACAACTAATTGTAATCATAATCAACCAACCATGCTTATCTCAAATGTTTTCTAAACATTGGGCATTCTTAGTAATATAACAATTAAATTACTAATTGAATATTATTTAATCACATTACAATAAGATATAATTCTCACTTATTATACAAACTTGTTTTATTTAAGGGATTAGTTAATCTGTATCGTTATACAATTATTTAATATTCTCGATTTGGGAATTTTCTTTTCGGTATGACCTCAAGTGATTAACTGATCACCACCGTCATACGACAGTAACGTCAAATTCTAGTAAGCTAATCGTGACCGATTAATGTGGACCAGTTGACTATAATATTCATCATCCCTTTGCATTATTGTTATTGAGATTTATTTAAGTGATCGCACTATTTTTGATGACACTTACTCCAACAATACCATCTTGCTAACCATCTACCCATTAACCTACCCGCCCTTATGTTCTTTCATATTGACCATTTATCCAAATTGATCAAGGGCGGAAAGGTTGAGAGTACCACGGTTATGGCATATGGTATGTGGATATCCTTTATGTTTTAAGTGCTTGATCTTGTTGACTCCACAAGCTTTGGTGTAGACAATTTGTGTGATGTCATGAATTCGGGTATGTTGTCAAGGATGTGTTTGCAAATTCGCAATGGAAAATCTGCTTTGAAATATGCCAAGAAGGGTAGGCTACCATCTTTAGTACAAATTGGGCCTTCTATCTCATTAAAGCCGGTTACAAAGGAACTAAAGGAGCTCAAAAGTTTGATCAATTTTTCCCGATAATGAGGTGGCGAGTCTACTCAAAGAGGTAGTGGACGTTCGGATGGAGAATACAAATATGAAGGCCATTCTTACCAATCTTATCAGAGCCGAGAAAACCGAGATTGAAGATGATCAAACACACAATTAGAATCACCACCAACTGCCCAAGGTCCATTAATGCCTCTAGCAATCCTTCTGAGGTGTTGCCAAAGAGGTTCCCTGTCATTCACCCCATTGAATGAAAGCATAAAAAATTGTATTGTAGAATGAGACCTTAATAGCATTATCAGTTATGTGCATGTTAATATATTGTGCATCATATTCTAAGAGCTGCATATCCACAAGATGAGGTTGCCAAAAAAGCCAAATTCTGCCTCCCTCATCATTAACATTATTAGTAGTAATACACCAGTATTTGAACACATTGTTCATAGTCTTATCAATACTATTAGTCCTAATCTTTGTTTCAAGAAGACAAAAAACTCCTACCTTATTTGGAAGTAAAAAAGTATTTACAATCCTCTGCTTTACTTCCTTATTCATACCTCTCACTTTCCAAAATCCCATATTAATCATTGATAGATATTTAGTGGATCAATACCATTTATACCTATACCTTCCTTATGAGAGCTTTGACCACTCAAGATCTCCATATAAGTTGGTGATAGTTATTGATGGCTCCTGCTCACATCAACCTCCCCCTGTCTGACTGGTTTGATCTGCCTAACAGGGGATATTGTCCCTGAGTTGACTTGTAAAGGTCTGGTTACATGGGTTTTTTCAGCTTCAGAAGGGACTTATTACTTATGTGTTGGTGCTGTCCCTCGGAGGTATGATTGACTATCATTACCTTGGGTGTATTATGTTGTGAATTTTGCATAAGTTTCCAAACCTTAGTAATTCTGATTGTTAGTGTCTTCTTTTTACTATTCCTGCAGCTATCAAATCCATGCCCAATCTGCTTGCATTTTGTGGGAAATCCGTATTACCACAATACAATTAATATAGGATTATAACGAAAAGTAATAATTTGATTATCGAGTCATAAACGAAAACATAGAAAAGATATAGAAATCAACCTCTGGTCCTAGCAATTGGCGTAAAGAACAGAGATATCAAAGTAGATATCCTCCTAATCGTTGCACCCAAGATGCTCCGAGAAATACCCTTTCCTTTTGCTAGAAAGTAAACCTTTTACACGATCTCACTATTGAGAAGAAGGTTTTTGTGTTTTGTCAAAAGTTACAGTTAACTTTTGTCTTTTCTGATCTGTGAATGATGGAGGTTATCAGTGTGAAATTAGGTTAGAGAAAATAAGAACTCAATTTCCTCTCTTTTCTCCTCCTTTCCCACGGCACAACTGGGTCTTTTATATGGGGAGATTTTGTCTCCTCAATTATAACTACCCATTGACTAAAAACCGAGTGTATCAGGATACATTCGTTTTTGGTCATTTTAGCTTCTAATATAATGTAATTTCCTATAATCGTCGTTTTACATGGACCGACATTATAATCCGTCTTTAATTATAAATATCCGTATATTTATAATTTGCCAATTAATTATAACGGTTTATGTTTAATTAGCTTACATTATATACTATAATTAAATATAACTTTTTATATTCAATTTTACGAATTACAGTTAATTCGTCTCAGCTAACTTTCGTCTCATCATCACATTGACTAACCTTTTAGTCAATTACACTGACTAACCTTTTAGTCATATAATAGGGTATCAATATGATTATTTTCTCAAACAATCACATCTCTCAAACACATCCTATAGGTGTGACTTTTAGGGACCAGTTGATCACCGCCATCTGTATGACAATAACGTCAAACTTATCTAGCAAGCCAACCGTTATTGATAAACGTTAATCAACTGATTATTATACAAAGTATACCCTGTGAACCTACAGAGATTTATTTATGTTATTGCACTAACTGTGGAGGACACTGGCTCCAACAATCTCCCACTTGTCCGTACAAGTGTATGTGCGATAACCGATTCTCATATCCATAATAAATTTCTCCCACTCAATGTAAACCAATTTGCAAAGTCCGTATTCACAAAGGTCGTAGTTTACAAGTGATCAGTATCAAGAGTGGTTTCCCCGACTAGAGAGTAACTTAACTGATAAACGAATCTTCATTCGAGCATGGCCATGCATTTCAGTTACAGCTCCTCGAGTGGCCCTGAGAAATATCATATCCTGATAAAGGTTGGATATTTTCTTCAACTCGAATCTTGCAGACACAAGCGCAGTATGAAATGACCCAGTGAAAATCTACTTAGCCTCCTGTTACGGTCGACCATGAGAAAGAAACCAAAGTCACCCAAAAACTGCCTTTATCTCAAGAGACAATCGATAGTCAAAAGAATCGACTCTAGGAACACTATGGATGTCCTATCCACGACCTGGCACCTAATGTTCCGAAACATTTAGGACTCCATAACGTTGTCACAAAATTGTCCTGCGAGGTATCATTATAACTCGCATATGTGATCGATCAGTCAACTGTTTGACTTATGGCTCGTAAACCCACCATCAATCGACTGCACAGAATAATTGCTAGAGTTATCAGCTCATGTAGGCGATTACGGACCAAAACAAATATAATGTAATTCAGTTCACTTTGTGGTGTTCAATGTTGTCCGTACAACCCACATGAAAACAAAATATAAACAAAACGATGATTTTATAGATAGTTTTTATGAAAAGATACAGGTGTCTAATCCATAAAAAACAACTAATACAACTCAGGAACACGTTTGATTCCCATGGAAATAACGTGCCCTTCATGTTTATCATATCTCAATGGTTTAGTGAGAGGATCTGCTACGTTATCATCCGTAGCAATCTTGTCTATCACTATCTCCCTTTGCTCCACGTAATCTCGGATCATGTGAGCCTTCCGTTGTACATTCCTAACGTGTTGCTGACTTAGGCTCTTAGCCTGTAGATTGGACCACTATGTCACACGAGATTGTGATCGGGTCTAGCCGACAGGAACTACATTTATTCCTTTGTAAGAGTGACGCATCCATATACTTCCTTCGCAGCCTCTGAAGCAGCATAGTACTCGGACTCAGTCGTAGAATCTGCTATAACAGTTTGTTTGGAGCTTTTCCAGCTGACCGCAGCGCCATTAAGAGTAAAAACAAATCCAGACTGAGATTTCGAGTCATCTCGATCCGTTTTGAAGCTAGCATATGCGTAACCGATTGCGCATAGCTCAGTGTCACCTCCATAAGTCAATACCCAATCCTTAGTCCTCCGTAGGTACTTAAGGATATTCTTAAGAGCCATCCAGTGTGTTTCACCTGGATTGCCTTGGTACCGACTGTTCATACTCAAAGCATATGCCACGTCTGGACGTGTGCATATCATGGCATACATGATCGATCCTATAGATGATGCATAAGGAATTCGACTCATGCGCTCGACCTCTTCAGATGTCTTGGGTGCCTGAGCTTTACTCAAATGCATCCCAGACGTCATTGGAAGATACCCCTTCTTGGAGTTGGTCATGCTGAACCTTTCAAGAATCTTATCTATATAAGGCTCCTGACTGAGTGATAACATCCGTCGTGATCTTCTCTGTAGATACGGATCCCAAATTCTTTGTGCCTGCCCGATCTTTCATCTGGAAATTGTTCTTTAACGAAACTTTTACTGAAGTTAAGAGAGGTATGTCATTCCCAATCAAGAGTATGTCATCAACATACAATATGAGGAAGACAATATTGCTCCCACTCGACTTGATATATAAGCATGGTTCCTCGATCGATCGAGTAAATCCGTTCTCTTTTATCACCTGGTCGAAACGATGATTCCAACTCCAAGAAGCCTGCTTAAGTCCATAAATGGAACGCTTAAGCTTGCATACCTTCTTAGGATTTTTAGGATCAATGAAACCTTCGGGTTGTACCATGTACAACTCCTCCTCCAAATAACCTTTTAAGAAGGCGGTTTTCACATCCATTTGCCAAATTTCATAGTCATGAAAAGCGGCAATCGCTAAGATTATACGAATGGAACGCAGCATAACTACGGGTGCAAAAAATTCATCATAGTGCAATCCTTGCACTTGAGTGAAACCTTTTGCCACTAGTCGTGATTGTAGGTATCTGGTTGTTCCTTCTACAGAATGCTTTATTTTGTTAAGCCATTTGCCACTGAAGAGGACCGAACCGATTAGGTAAGTCAAACAGATCCCATTACGTAATTTATACATAGAGTCCATATCGGCATTGCATGGCGTCAAGCCATAGCTTAGAGTCGGAACAGGTCATGGCACCTTTATAGGTAGCGGGTTCGTTACTCTCTAGGAGTAAAACGTCATCTCTCTCATTCTCCTCGACCATACCAATATATCTGTCTGGAGGAATAGAGTGTCTACCCGACCTCCTAGGTTCCAAAGGAATATTAACCGCAGCCGATGATGAAGAAAGAGTTTCCTCCATTGGTTGCTCGGTTGTTGGTTCTTGAATCTCCGACAGATCGAAGGTTCCATTACTTGTCCTATTCTCGAGAAACTCTTTCTCTAAGAACGTCGCACTAGCCGTAACAAAAACTCGATGTTCGGTAGGCGAGTAAAAGTAATGACCAAAAATCCTTTGGATAACCAATAAAGTATGCTTGACCGATCGTGGCCGAGCTTATCGTCAGGTCTCCACTTGACATAAGCTCGCAGCCCCAAACCCGATTAAAGGACACGTTAGGCCTTACCTTTCCATAATTCATATGGAGTCTTGTCTACAGCTTTAGACGGACTTCGGTTAAGTATTAGAGCAGCTGACAAAAGAGCATAACCCCACAATGAATCAGGTACAACCGTGTGACTCATCATGGATCGAAACATATCAAGTAATGTTCGATTTCTCCGTTCGGACACACCATTCAATTGTGGTGTTCCAGGTGGAGTTAACTGCAGTACTACACCACAGTCTTTAAGGTGTCGATCAAACTCCTTCGAAAGATATTCGCCACCACGATCCGAACGTAGTGCTTTAATCTTTCTATCCAGCTGGTTTTCAACCTTATTCTGGAATTACTTGAACTTGTCAAAGGACTCACTTTTATGCTTCATTAAGTAGACATATCCATATCTACTCAAATCGTCCGTGAAAGTGATAAAATATCTATAGCCATCTCTAGCGTTGATTGACATAGGTCCACACACATCAGTATGTATGAGTCCTAATAGGTCAGCAGCGCGCATTCCAACACCTTTGAAGGAAATTCGAGTCATTTTGCCTATTGAGACATGATTCACACGTGCCAAAAGATTCATAGTCAAATTGGGGAGATAGTCCCATTATCAATGAGTCTCTCACGGTTTTTCATTTATGTGTTCCCATACGACAATGCCATAAATAGGTTTGATCTTTGTCACCAACCTTTGCTTTCTTACTACTCACATGCAATATATCTGTGGTTTGATCTAAAACATAAATCCCATTCATGGAAACTGCTTTACCATAAATCATTTCGTGTAAAGAGAAAATACAGCTATTATCCTTTATTAAAAACGAAAAGTCGTCCTTATCAAGTACAGAAACGGAAATAATGTTCTTAGATAAACTGGGTACATAGTAACAGTTATTCAGAAATAACTCAAATCCACTTGGGAGTTGGATTACATATGTTCCCACTGAAACGGCAGCTACTCTTACTCCATTCCCCACTCGTAGGTCTACATCACCCCTTGCGAGAGTTGTGATGTTTCTTAGGCCTGCCAATGATTGCACAGATGAGCAAACCACAAACCAGTATCTTAGGTACCGAAACTTGCATGTGTTGATCTCAATCATATGAATAAAAAAAGAAGACATACCAACAGGAGAGACGCGGCCTGCTTTTATGTCCTCACGGTACACGGGGCAGTTCCTCCTCCAATGCCCAAGCTTGTGGCAATGGTGGCACTCCACGTTACCTTCATCGCTCTTTGTCTTGCCTTGTGAGCTACCGCTAGTCTCCCCAGGCCCACTCTTGCCTTGCCCTGGCTTTTTGAATTTCGGCTTCCCTACAGCTAGGTTGGCCTTAGCCTTGCCCTTACCTTTGCCCTTGTTTGCTATCATGAGAACGTCATGTTTCAGACTCCCACTCAATTTCAGATCACTCTCGGTCTGGACGAGAAGTGAGTGGAGCTGATGAAGACTCTTCTTCATATCATTCATATAGTAATTTGCCCTGAAAAGGGCAAAACCATCATGAAGTGAATGGAGAAGAGAAACGCGGTCTATGACAATTCTTCTCACCGATTTGCAACCAAGGACCTCCAGTTTCTCGACATTCTCAATCATGTCAAGAATGTGTGGGCTACTTGCTTGGCCATTTGGAAGTTCGCCTTCAAAGAAGAGACAGGATGCTCATAGCTAACGATCCTCGGAAGCTTTCGAGAACTCGTTAGAGAGCGTGGTGAAAATCTTGTTGGCACTTGGGCAATGAATGCCTTTGCAAATTTGATTCCATTGAAAAGATGGTACGTTCTTATCGCACCGCCTCCATACGAAAAATCACATAAGCAAGTGATTCATTTGCTCCTGCATTTGGGGCATGGGTAGGGGGTAGTGGCTCAGTCAAGTACTTGAGCTTACCGTCAGCAATGGCAGCATTCCGTAATGCCGCCTCCCAGTCCGCAAAGTTGGACCCGTTATTCTTCAGTCGCGTTGACTGATTCATAGTGTCCATGAACATCTTAAGCCAAGACTCACGTCCGAGCGTGGCACTTGGCATTGGGTCATCAGTATGGCCAGCCATTTGTTATTAGCAGTTTATATCTGAATATTTGACTGTGGAAAAAGAAAATAAATACGATAAGTTTCATCGTTTTAAATTTGAGTCTAATGAAAAACTGTTTAATTCGATGACTCGTGCATTTATACAATTGACCTTCCTCAAGAATTATATAAATGATCCCAAGACTCAATTTCTGTAAATTGATAAGCCAACCTCTTGGCTAATTCTCCTTTTAGAATTCCTGGTCGATAAATTTCTGTAAATTCTATCTTTAGTCCATCATAATCACGAGATATTACTCGTACTATAATGTTGAGATAAAATAGGTCAACACTCACTACTTACCTAACGTAGAAGGGGTCATATTATGACTTCTGACGAAGAAGGGGCTCATAGTAGTTTTCCCTATAAAGACTAGTCTCAATTTTAATTTATAGGGGAAGGTCTCATCATCTTAACTTAAATTCATTTTAAGTGAACGAATGTCTAGCAACTCGAGAATGTTATAACTAAGGTGATGGCCCTAAAAGCGAGTGACATCTGTATGTCCATGATTAAAAATATTCAATCTATATGAATCATTTTACATGCATTTTTATAGGTGGTTTGGTTTAGGCGGAATATGATGCAATTATCTATCATGTGATGAAAAGTAAACGAGAATGAAAAACGTAAAAAGAAAAACATGTCCTAGTGTGGCCTATCCTACCAAAAAGAATAAATACAACTCGGAATCCAACTGATTGGACCCTCGAAGCTTGACTTTATCACCCTTCTTGGTCCATGTAGCGGGAGTGAGCTCCAATCTCCATCTTTAGTCTTCTTTGAAATTACAACAAATAAAATTACATAGATCCTATTTATTACAAACTAATTTCAAAACCCAAAACTAAAAATAATGGAGATTCGAGATCTCAAAATACAACCAAGACTATGTTACCATCATTACGGTAACACAATCCACTAAGGCCACACTAAGTTACAACTGATTGTAAAAATACGTTAAAAATTCATTCAATCAATCCAAACACATTATAAAAGCACCAACTAAAATAAAACATACAAGACATAATACAGTTATTACGATGTTTTATTATCCAAACCACCCTTTAACATAGATTATAATTATGTGGTAATTCAGTAATTACCCACATCAATCACAATCCCGATTCATTTTACTGATAAAATGAACTATCCTAAACATTTCAAACTGGTTTAAAATGTAAGATATTAAGCATATGTGAACCGATTCACATTAATTATACACAATCCGAATGATGTACAATTAAAGGCCAAAAACTGGAACACGAAAAAAACAAAATTTTTCATCAAAATTTTCGGCAAAAAGGTTTTTCAGCAAAGTGGTCCTTATCGACAAAATAGGGAAAAATTAATGTCCTTTCAAATGATAAAATCATTCAACATCATTTTCATTTTCATTTTAATCTAATCTTTATTAAATTAAAACATCTACAAATCTATTCTATGTTATTTTAACAGATTAAAATAACAAAATAAATCTAAATGAAAACGAATACGAAAGGAAATACGATTCTGTAAAGTACTCGATCGAGAAGAAATTAAACAATAAAGTCTCTCGATAGACTAATTCTTCCTAGTTGACAAACAGGGACCACGATCGAGCATAAAAACACTCGATCGACCAAAAATTTTGAGCAAACCGCTCGATCGAGCAAATAAATCCCTCGATCGACCAAACAATTTAGCAAAACTGCTCGATCGAGCAAACACGCCTACTCGATCGACCAAAAGGTTTTAAAAACTGCTCGATCGAGCAAAAACAGGTACTCGATCGACCAAACAAGTTGAGCAAAATGCTCGATCGAGCAAATAAAGCCCTCGATCGAGACAAACACTCACAAAAACTGCTCGATCGAGACACTAAAGTCCTCGATCGAGTCAAACACACAGCGGATGAAAACAGTTTCGGTTTATGAAATCAAATTAAAACAATTTCGTGGCCTATGCTCTGATACCACTTGTGGGAAGTCCGTATTACCACAATACAATTAATATAGGATTATAACGAAAAGTAATAATTTGATTATCGAGTCATAAACGAAAACATAGAAAAGATATAGAATTCAACCTCTGGTCCTAGCAATTGGCGTAAAGAACAGAGATATCAAAGTAGATATCCTCCTAATCGTTGCACCCAAGATGCTCCGAGAAATACCCTTTCCTTTTGCTAGAAAGTAAACCTTTTACACGATCTCACTGTTGAGAAGAAGGTTTTTGTGTTTTGTCAAAAGTTACAGTTAACTTTTGTCTTTTCTGATCTGTAAATGATGGAGGCTATCAGTGTGAAATTAGGTTAGAGAAAATAAGAACTCAATTTCCTCTCTTTTCTCCTCCTTTCCCACGGCACAATTGGGTCTTTTATATGGGGAGATTTTGTCTCCTCAATTATAACTACCCATTGACTAAAAACTGAGTGTATCAGGATACATTCGTTTTTGGTCATTTTAGCTTCTAATATAATGTAATTTCCTATAATCGTCGTTTTACATGGACCGACATTATATTCCGTCTTTAATTATAAATATCCGTATATTTATAATTTGCCAATTAATTATAACGGTTTATGTTTAATTAGCTTACATTATATACTATAATTAAATATAACTTTTTATATTCAATTTTACGAATTACAGTTAATTCGTCTCAGCTAACTTTCGTCTCATCATCACATGGACTAACCTTTTAGTCAATTACACTGACTAACCTTTTAGTCATATAATAGGGTATCAATATGATTATTTTCTCAAATAATCACATCTCTCAAACACATCCTATAGGTGTGACCTTTAGGGACCAGTTGATCACCGCCATCTGTATGACAATAACGTCAAACTTATCTAGCAAGCCAACCGTTATTGATAAACGTTAATCAACTGATTATTATACAAAGTATACCCTGTGAACCTACAGAGATTTATTTATGTTATTGCACTAACTGGAGGACACTAGCTCCAACACATTTTTCACAGATACTAGGTTTCCATTCATAATCTATGGCAACTTGGACTAGATACTTGTTTCCATCCATAAATTTGATATGATTTGAAAATTGTTGACCTATCTAATGTTCCACCATTACCCTAGAAAAACCACGTCGTGTCTTTTGTTCTCTTTCAATGTCACTCTTGACATATTTTCCAACCAGGTTGGCAGTTTCAGGTATACGGCTCTCCCAGAACTTCAGAGGAAGCTTTTGGATCTGTATCCAAGCAGGTACATTCTTCACTTCTTCTTTTTCTAATTCTATGTCAGGTTTCCAAGCCTTGATTATTAGGGGTTTGTTATCAAATAAAAAGTAACCACTCCCTAATACTATTGAGACCATTTCTAGATTATTCTTTGTTGATGACGCCTTAAGACAAATTAATCTCATGTATTAATATAATGTATGCCTCGTAAGTTTTAATCTTATAGTGATGGATACTCCAATTGCTAAATCAAGATGTCCAAGAGTGATCAAGATGAAGTTGTAGTTAGTGTGTCATGGTGCTGTAATTGGGAACGTTTAACTTGTATAAGTGCAAAGTGCCTCTAATTCCACTATGCATTGCACAATGATTTCTGACCTGTTGTTGAAAGAAAATATTGAAAATATTTTGAACTCTTTCGTATGCTTTGAAAAATGTTTTAAGTGATTTAAGGTTTCAAAGAAATATGATTTTATCAAGTCTTATGAAAAGGAAATTGTGTCTTTCATAAGAGTCTTCTTGTTGGAAAAGATTTACTATAAATGGGTTGTTTACTTTTTCTAGTTTTGACAAAATTTATGGTTCTCATAACCTTAACCAAATTTGCTCATTTCTTGATGAAAACTCTAACCCGTTCTTGAAAAAAAGCAAGCTCGCATTTTTTATACTAGTAAACCTATTTCTTGAGGAAGAAGTCGGTTTACTTGGGCAAGAAACTGTCCTTCGTATAGTGTTGATCAAGTCTGTTGATAATATTATAATAAGACAATGTGTTGACTTGTGTGTATGTTTATGATGGTTAAGTATCCTACTTAGACATTATAAATACCTAACACACTTCACATTTTCTAGTGTGCAAAATCATCAACTTGTGTTTTAACTTTCAAATTTTTCAAGTGTTCAAAACCGAGAAATCGACTTCGAGTCTTAAGTTTGAAAAATCGTTTAACATTCTTATTTTAAATATTTTGGAAAATATTTGAAGTCTTTTTCTTTTGGGTTAGTTTGTTGCACAATGTACTTATCTAGTTCAATGATCTCGTGTTATTACTTAATCGTTATCATCACCATTCATTTTGTGAACATTTTGAGATACACAAGTCTTGTAACAAAACGAGTAGAACAAGTGTTGAGATAGAGTTATCTTAAGCACCTAGCAACTCGAAAGAGTTAGGAAAGTCTGTTAGCGGAGTAGCTTTGAGCAACTCGCAACCAGAGTAGGTTGGAGAAGTCTCTTAGCGGAGTAGCTTTGAGCACAAGTCTTATTGCGGAGTAGCTTTAAGCAAATAGCAACCGAAGTAGGTTGGGGAGTTATTTTGTTGTTTGGGGTCTTATGTTGTATGAGTTTACTTCTAAGATGTTTAATAAAATAACGTTGGATGTAGGTCGCGGTGTAGTGACCGAACAAATTTAAAAAACATCATCGTGTTTTGTCTATTTATGTTTTAATTATGCTGCTATAAGTTTTGATTTTTTCGTGTTGAAAACCACTGTGTATTTCAATGTGACATATACTTGTTGAATCGTTGTTGTACGCTTTTAACTTAATAATTTCAAGTATAAACTTCTCCTTTAATCTAAGTGTTGTCTAAAGTATTCATATAGTTTAAAAGAATATTTTAATTAAGCTTAAAATTTTGAAAGAGACACCTAATTCACCCCCCCCCCCCTCTTAGGTGTTCTCGCCCTTGACTCTTCATAGTGGTTGTTTCATTTATTTAGTATTGAATCTTGCCAGGAAAACTCCATTCGGTAAAAAAGTTATTTTATCCATGTTTATTTACTCCAAATCCTTTTCAAGTAACCTTCCATGACTTGTCATGGTGGATTAGCTCCAACTATGAAGCCATAAACAACTTATGCCCAATAGGTGAGTTCATTTTTGACATCTTCTTGTCTTAATTGAAGTAGATCTATCTACTCTTCCTCTATCATTTGAATTATTTTCCTCCCATATCTTTGGTAACATTCTCCAGTCTCTTCCAACTCCTTCTCCTCTTGTTCAGGCTCAGAGTCAATCTCAATCTCTCCAACCAGCATATCATTCAAATTGAAGGGGGGAGGCCTTGGATATCATGAAGGCTCTTATGTTTCTGTCCTTCCTCAACATTCGGTCTTCCAAGAACTTTATCTTTTTCTTATTGTAAAATAATAGATGTATTAGTTAGTTTCGCAGGACTAGAA
Organism: Heliosperma pusillum; assembly: GCA_022085475.1. NCBI lineage: Eukaryota > Viridiplantae > Streptophyta > Magnoliopsida > Caryophyllales > Caryophyllaceae > Heliosperma > Heliosperma pusillum. The sequence continues at coordinate 23,688 of JAIUZE010067058.1, forward strand.
TGCTTAGCAGTAGGCGTATTGCTGGATTTCTTAGTCATGGATGTAAAAAAACTGAGCAAATCAATGAAACTGCAACCCTAGAGATGACGGCAACCGTATTCTCTTTCACTTCCTCTCTATAGGTTAAACATTCTCTCTCGTTGGTTCTCTTATTTACTAATGAGTATTTATAATTTTTTACATCCTTGAATTTTCCAAAACTATCTCAGTTTTCAAAATTTATAAAGTTAATTTTAAATAAATTGTACAATCATTGAAATCGAAGGGAGTAATTATCGAACACAAAAAAGAAGAAGGGAAATAGTGGTTTGAAAACATATAGAATTTCAAAGTCTCCAACTTACATATGGAATGACCCGCTATTTATATAAAAAGTAAACTTATTTATGCCAATTTAGAAGCAGCAACTTAACAGAAATGAAAATAAATTACAATTAAGTAATAATCATATCATTTCATATCATGTATTTTGTCCACTTATCATGTGTGGTTTCATCTTAGACACGTCAATCCGCTACATGAAAGCAGTATAAAAAGGTTTATGTGTTTTATGCACACCACCCACATGCGGCGTCACTAGCCCATAGAACATCCCCTCTACCTTCGGTTTGATACTCGTTTGTTTAAGGTGGAAACCGATAAAATGATTGAAATGAGTTTTTAATAATGAGTCACACCAAAATAATTATGCACATTTTGAAAATTGAACTGTTGGATCCAACTTTATGTCTATGTCTAACAAAGAACAAAGCGACACAAGCACTAAAAATGCATATTCGTTCCCTTTAGCACTTGATGTCTACAATGGCTCTCGATGTTATTGGATATGATCGTCCAGTATCCATGAGTATCGAGTAAGGGTGAGGTTACGTGTTGTCAAGATCTTTAATCAACCACTCAATCCCGCCCGCTCATATCGCGGCTTCTACAATTTGAATTTACCGATATATGCTTGGTATGTAACATCCGATATTTTAATCCTTACATGTGAAATTTGACAAAATTGATTTATTAACCAATTAAGTGCAAAGGGTTGAATTAGAATTTTGATTGACTTATATGTGATTAATGATCATATGAATAAAAGCAAAATGATGTTGTGAATGCAACTGATATACTAAAGGTGCCAAAATATTACTGCGGGCTATTAGCTACCTATCTAGGGTGATAATAAGATTATTAGACCATTAATACTAAGTTAACAGCTACGGCCTGGCGTAAACAAATGCAAAAACTAGAGAACGACTTAGAAGAAGCGCAAGAATGTGAGTGCCTCTTCGTTGTTGCGCATAATAATGACGGTCCATGGGGGTTTCCAGTTACATAATCTAGAATACATTTTGTTAGTTGCAATTGGTTAATTAAAACGCCTCAAGAAAGAGTTAGGTTATTTAGCTAATCAAATTAGCATTTATACATCTATAACAATGGTACACGGCAGGACCACGGATGGAACGAGGATAAGCGTAGAAATACGCATTTGTGGAGTCGCCACCAATTTTTATGGGAAATTGGAACCGTTCAAATACTTTATGCCATGTAAGGATACAAAGTAATGACATGAACACTAAGAACTCGTTACCCTTAGCATTCTATGTCTAGAATGACTTTCGTGGATGCCAATGAACATGGATGTTCACAGAGATCTGGAGTAAGGGGTGATGGTACGTATTAGGAATATCTTTAATCAAACACCTAATCCCACCCACCTCAAAAGCATCCTCTACTAATGATTAGGGAAATCGTTCATATTTGAGATGTTATCGATTATATGCATGCAATGCAACATCCAACATTTTAATCCTAGCATGTGGATTAGACTACGTCGGTGAACATGTAATTTGCACTCAATTATGTCAAAATTGGGAATTTAGGATGAATTACATACGAAAGGCAAAGAAATCATACAATTACAATGACAAAATGAGATTACAATGGATTACAAAGATTACGGGATCCATGTCAGAAATATACTCAAAATGGAGATTTGAAGAAAAGGGAAAAAGGTTTTAAAGCTACAAGACAGATCAAGAGCGATAATACGATTAATAGTTAATTAATTACGTAATTAAAGCTACGTCAAGGCGAAAACAGAAGTTCAGGGACAGAAGTCAACCGAGAAAAGGCGCAGCAACCGCTGCGTCCTCTGGAAGAGGCGCATCACTTGGTGCGTCTGTTCTTCAGTTGAATTCTGAGTGTGAATTCAGAACCGCGAGCAGTTAATGTTGTTTTGTATATCTACGATCAATCACTGATCTATGACTCGAGTGAAAGTGATTTAACATGTTAATTACTATAATTTGTATCAACAATGAATCTAGAGACCTGATATGAACGAATCGAATCTTTAAAACCCAAATTTGACTTAAAGACGAAAACCTGCTAAAATTGAATTATTAGGGATCTAAGTCAAGAAAAAAACGATAAATGAAAGATAAAATACGATTTATGTACGAAGAAAAGAGAAAATATGAAAAGGAAAACAAAGACGTAGAAACCAGAGGAAGACGAAGAAGAGCAGGAGCAGGCGACCTCTGGAAAAGGCGCAGGAAATGCAGCGATTCTTCGAAGAGGCGCATATGCTTCTGCGTTTCTTCTCGACGTCTGATCACTATTGTATAGATTTTATTTAAAAAAGTTTTTACTGTGAAATCAATTTTGAATTAATTACTGACGTGAATCTTACATTAATAAATAAATAAATAATACAAAAAAAAGGGATTTACAACCTCAGACTTACATGTTGACAAAATGAGATATTAACTAAGTTAACTTCTTAGAGATAACTCGACTCGAATGTATTAACTAAGATTCGGAGTTTTAACTAGAATCTAGAGTCGGACTTTTAACTAGAGTCGGAGATATTAACTAAGATTTTCACGTTTCTATTACGGAATTGTGGTTGATCTACACTTCCATTTAAAAAAGAGATAATATTTTATAAAAAAGATAGAAATTGAAATATCAATAAAATATCCAGAATATTTCCGCGCGTTCCGACTCGGAGTTTTAAAACGGTTTCTAGAAAATAAAGCGGTTTTCGATCCGGACTCCAAATGAACTCTAATGACTATCAAAACGACCATCCCATCGAGTAGATAACGACCAAGGGGTAGACACAAGTTTTTATGGTATCACTTGAAGATAAACTTACGAATTGTCATAAATCGTTCCGCGTACTAAACATGCGGCCCAATCATCACTGAGTGGTTGGCGGAAGGTATAGAAACAGGGTATCTAAAGAGCCCCCACTTTGACTAAGGCTTGGACAAGGCAAAAGTCAAAGTATAGCCACCAGGTTAATCGAAGATTACAACCTGACGACTATGACGACGCGAGGCGGTTTAAGGTGTCTGAACCAAGAAGCTGTCGTCGGGAACATTTTAAAGTCTGCCGACCATCAGGGAGGCTCGTTTAAAGTCCATTAGACTACGTATAAAAGCTCGCTAGCCATGAGAATGAGTCATACCTGAGGCATCTTCTTACTTGGGATGAGGTAAGATGTGAGGCTCGCCAGTCGTTGAATGGGGTTGCGTTGCGAGACTCGCCAGCCGTCATATGTGGGAATCTGGCTGTCTCTGTCCTCAGGCAAAGTCTCGTTGGGGAAACATGATATTGAAAGGAATTTGCGAAACTTGATATACGGAAGACTCTGTCAGGATCGAATCTTTTGGGGAATCTGCTCGGTTGTGGCGAGCAAAATTCTGATAATAAAAAATGGGCCCACGGATTGTATGTCCGAAGGGTAAGTCCCTGCTGAGATGATAACATCATGTGACGGTTTTGAAGCCTGTCAAGGCGCGGGTCTTGAAAAAGAACCAAGCTTGTGAAATAAGATGTCGCAGAAGAGACACACAATAGTTGGGCCCACAAATAAAAAACTTGTAACGAACTTTTGAATTAAAGTGAAAGCGCGCTAGGTAATAGGCGCAACAAAAGATGCGACCTTTGGAAGAGGCGCAACAATTTCTGCGTCCTTTCCCAAGCTCATCCCTGTTTGAGTAAAAGCGCGACATACGAACTCATTTTCCATTATTCCAAAACACAAAAAAACTCAAAAACCGCTTAAATTCCAACTAAAATCCGTCGAAACTTGATAAAATCAAACCACAAAGCATGACTAATCGAGGTATGTGTCTTATCTTTTGCTTCAAATCAAACCACAAAGGGTTCTTCCCCTTGAAAATGTCGAAAATTTAGGGGTTTGCCTCCATTCGACTTGTATGATAGAAATTGATATTAGAAATGAATAATTGGCCTTTTTAGGAACGTAACCATGTATTCCTTTTGCGTTTTCGTCAAATTTTGAACAAATGAGACGGTCACTCTGCTGAATCAAAAATCGTCTCAAAAAGTCCTTTAGGACTGTCCATTTTCGTTGAAACTTGGTGTTTTGGAACCCTTAGATAATGGGTAAACTTGTTGTGGTGTCAGATTTTTGATTTGCGATGGCTCCTGCAAGACGCTTTTCTAGGGCATAACCGCTACTATAGCGAAATGCTGTCGAATTTTTGACTCAAACCCATGATTAGGCTTTGAACTATACTTGACTTGAACCTACCCTACACGTGTAGTCGGGTTTCGGAATAAATGGCCAAAGATGACCGGAAACTTCCTTTTAGAGCTTGAAAACGCTTGAAATGTGCTTGAAAAATGCTTGAATTGACTTCGGTTTTACAGGTGATATTCCTTCTACGTCGGGGGCAACCCCTAAGGATGTAAACCTTGAGCCTTCTTCTTATTGTGCGGGAGAAGAGATACCGACTGAGGTGTTTGAGGAAGCCGGGGAGGCCGAGGAGGTCCCGAGGAGGGCCAACGTGGGACGAGGTGGATGCCAGCTGCTGGATGCACCTGAGTGGGCCGAGAAATGGGATGGTAGACATCTCATTTGGGTGTTGATAAGGATACAGTCGCGTCACCTTAATCAAAGTAAAACCTAATTCACTACTAACTAATAGTCAGCGGTAAGCAAGGTATCGAATGCACAGGGAGGCGGCAGTATTCTAATCTGTTAAACTAGGTTTGTCTCTTAAGTAACAATTTCGGGGTTTGAGTTGTGGTTTCTAAACTAATAGCAATTAATAACAACAACTAAAGTAAACAATAACAACTAATAATTATAACAACTAATAATAAGCAATAACAAACTAATAAGGTTGAAAACAATGAGGTTAAAAGTCTAGGGTCTCAGGTTCACTAGGATTATTGTTCAGGGGTAAGGATGTAGTCAACTATCATGCAATAAAGTTATCTAAGGTCACAAGATCGGTCGATTCTATTATGCCCTTTATATCTACAATTTAACATGCGATCGCTATCATTAAACGATATCTATTCAATTATCGTAGCCTATCTTAGTCTTAACCTGATCGGTGTTAATCCTAATTCGCGAGACTAGTTAATTAATCATGGCCAGTAATCAAACAACTAGAATTAAAACTATAATCAAACGATAACCATGCAATTGCAATTCAATTAATTAATCTACCCCTTCTAACAATCCTAGATCCCCTTTCAACCCTAGAAAGGAATTTAGCTACTCATAATAATATAAATAACAAGAATAATAATTAAAGTAAACATGATTAACAACAATGAAAGGATGAACAAAGAATAATTAAAGAACTAGGAAGCAATTAAATTGAATAACGAAGAAAGATTGAAGAATACCGAATACAAGTTGAACTAAAGACAATCGTCTTTGATGAATAAAATCCAGAGGCAAACAAACTAAATTAGGGTTTCTAATTTAAAGCCTAAAAGCATTCAAAAGCATGAGGAAGCATGTCTAATTATGAAAGACGAGCTTTCTTTTTATAATACAAAAGATCTAATTAATTAGGTTAAAGTTTAGGAAAATATAGAAATCCGCCGAAAACATAGGTTGCTCGATCGAGCAAGGCACTTCTGCTTGAACGAGCAAGAACACAGTACGACTCGACCGAGTAAGGTAGGTCTGCTCGATCGAGCAGCCTTCATTTCAGCTCGTTTCTTCATTTCTTCTCTTTTCTTCCTCGATTTCCGTGCATAATCTTCTACGATCCTACTCCGCCATGCTGCATATCATCTAAAAAAGCTCCAAATGCATCCAATCTGCATTAAAACATAACAAAAGCGGCAGAATCGATATTCTAGCTAAAATAGCATAGAAATAAGCTAGGAAAGACGGTAAATCAAGTTAAATGCATCTAAGGGAGGCATAAAATATGTATATAAATAATGATCATCAAACTCCCCCAAACCAATCCTTTGCTTGTCCCTAAGCAAAGCAATCAACATATACAAAGACAAACATACAAATGGTGAACGAAAAACTCAAAGGTAATGTTAATGCACATACAAATCCCAAGCTATCCATATCTATAACAAAGTAATGACCAAGTTGTACCAATAAAACAAATTCAAAGGTACGGGAAAGTAGAAAACGCAGCTCATATTCCAAGATTTTACATGATACCGTAGTATAGACAAAAACCAAATACCTTTCAATCTTGCAAGGCTCAATTTGTCGGATTCTCGCGGATTCACTCAAGCACTCATAAGTTTATGTAAAGGTTAGTTTTGTGAAGATAGAAAGAAATAGAAACACTCACTCAACTTATGAAACATGCATGCATTCTAATGTGATAGTAATTTCCCCAACTAATACGCATTCGCTATAAAGTACATGAATCAGGACAAAAAGGGAGGCTAATGGGTGAAGGTATAGAAGTGGATTGTGCCAAGGCACGTATGGAAATGTGGGGCTAAGACCGGCAGTCGCAGCGACACGTACCAATAAAAATCTACAAGACTAGCATAAACCAACACCAACTAGAGAAATCATCTTAAACTTTGACAACGCAAGAGAGAGATCGAAATTGCTCTCTAAATATGCATTAGACTCTAGTATAATCCCTTTCATTTTCCCTTGAATAATTCAATGAAGCAACATATTTTTCTTTCTTTTTTTTTTCTTTTTCTCTTTTCTTTTTCATTTTTTTCTTTTCAAATCAAATCTCTTTTTTTTTCATCATTTTTTTTTCTTTTCAGATCTTTTGCTACACAACTTTTCCCAACAAAGGGAATAAATGACACAATTGCCAACATACTTGCTACACCCAATTGATATTCTTTTTTGAAATCCCGTGATCCAGGTTGTCGCGTACCCTAATCAAAGATAAATAACCCAGACTAGGCTAACAACAAATTAATGTAATTAGGGAAGCAAGGGGTCAATCTCGGGGAGACGGGAAATACTTGTGAATAGTTATGGTTAGAACTCTACCTTGGATGATTGGCAAATGTTTGTCACTAATTAATAAATACTAGAATAAAAATGATAACAATGCAATAAAGAAAAGGATCTAGGGAAGTAGGTTCACACACGTAGATTAGCATATTGATGAAATTGGATTTAGGATATGCAAATAAGTCATTGTGAGTTCGTAAGAATGATGTGTTCATTACAATCATAGATCAGATGGTCTAGCAGGCTTTTAGGAGATTTACTAGGTCTTAATCTACCATGTCATGCTTTGTCTATTCAATTCCCGTATCTCTACCTTGGAAAAGAATTCCATTCTAGTCAATGATTTGGGCCAGAAATCGTTAACCATCGTTACAATCCAAACATGCATAGACACAACGTTTTAAAGACACAATTTCTTTTATCCAATTATCATCTTGTAATCAATCTAACATGGCTACCCTACACCCTAGAAAGGTCACTACTTATGCATGATTAACAATGAAAGGGAAACTAAGATTATAAAACTAAGAATGATAAACATGATAAAGGAAATACTAAAAGAAAATTAAACTATAATGTAAAGACGAGAATAAAGATTACCGAAAAGGATGAGCATGTTGGAGCTAGTGTCCTCCACAGTTAGTGTGATAACAGTTAAGGTTCACAGAGTATACTTTGTATTATAATCAGTTGATTAACGTTTATCGATAACGGTTGGCTTGCTAGATAAGTTTGACGTTATTGTCATACAGATGGCGGTGATCAACTGACCCCTAAAAGTCACACCTAAAGGATGTGTTTGAGAGATGTGATTATTTGAGAAAATAGTCATATTGATGCCTTATTAAATGACTAAAAGGTTAGTCGATGTATTTGACTAAAAGGTTAGTCAATGTGATGATGATACGATTATTTAATAACGATTCAATAATGTTAACTCGTAATTGAATATAAAATGTTATATTTAATCAATGTATATAATGTTGGTCCAAACTGTTATATTTAAGTTGGCGGATATGTATTACACGATATTATTATAGTGTATTGGTCCGGCATTACTCGGTTTGTGTAACGGTCCATTACTAGTAATAATTAATACATATTATATTATGTAGATAATAAATTATATGCTAATTACCTAATAGAGATTGAGTTAAATAAGGAAACTAGGTTTTTCCTTCTTTCCTCCAATTCTCACGGCACATATAGGGAGAAAAAGACGTTTTTCTACTAACCCTATTTTGACTCCAAAAGGTGACGACACATACAAAAGAAAAGAGGTAGAAAAATTCAGATTTTTAATTCTCTTATTCATCTCCATATTCATCATCAATATACACACAAAATTAGAAGTAATTTTGGGTATTCGTTCTAGCACGACGAAGGCATTTCTTGAACCATCTTGGGTGTTACGATTAGGAGAATACCTACTTTGGTATTTGTTCTTAGGCCTTTTACTAGGACCGAAGGTTATTTCTTAATCTCTTGTTTATATTATGCAATTTCATTTATGACTAGATATTCATATAGTTATAATTTCATTATAATCCGAAATTTTTAAAGGGATGTATACCGATATTTCCCACAGAGCAAAGATTGAAATAGAAAAAGAACTTGAATAGGAAATGCAAACCCGAAAACTTGAGTTCCAATTACAAGTAGAACAACTACAATTGAAGAAAACTTAAAACTAGACTAAACTAAACTAGAGAAAACTAAAACTAAACTAAACTAAGAAAAGATGAGAGAATGAAGAAAAACTAAACTAAAGAGAGAAGAGAAGTGTTTTTTGTACATCTATTTGTGTGTAGAGGCTAGGCTATTTATAGGGTTGAGAGGTTGCTCAAATGTGTCCAGATTCATCCCCTAGACAACCTAATATAGCTCCATTAAGGCTTGCATTAAAGAGAGGTTGGTCAAATGTGTCCAGATTCATCCCCTAGACAAAGCATTTAATCACTCATTTAAGCTTGGTAGAAGAAGAGCCAAGAAACGTCTCAGCAGCAAACATACCCGATCGGGTAAGTGGAAATCCGATCTGGTAAGTGTGCAAGATGAACTTTTCCGTCTCTTCCAATTTCATCCTTGGGCACGAAATCCTATGCCTTGGTCTTGGTCAATGCAATACGTAATTGGGCTTGGGCTAGTCTTCCTTTGACTTGGGTTGATGTTTCCTTTTGACGTTCAAAGCCAAAGTCCAAGATAAATCCACTTGAGGAAGGATGTAGCGGAATCGTAATAAAATCGTGAAATGGCTATCATCGGTTCCTCATAAACTTGTACTCTAGTGTCTATGCTCCATAAAGTAGGAAAATATAGCAAAACCGCTTCATTTCCTATAAAACGAGACAAAACACGCAAAACAACTAGAATAGCAATATTAGCTCGTTAATCACTTAACAAAGTGCATAAATCGTATAGAAATCGAGCTAAAACGGGGGATAAAACCATACAAATATTCACTTATCAAACTCCCCCAAGCTAAACCCTTGCTTGTCCTCAAGCAAGCATGCAATAACAAACATGACAAGGACAAGGGCGACGAGCAACAATCAATCCAACCAACTGCAAATCCCATCAAGTAGCTTATAGAGCACAATGAAACACATCCCGAAACGACGTGGGCATAGGGAAAATGCAAAACATGGTTGAGATTTACATAACGGCGCAGCATAAGGAACATCAAATAGACTTTTCGGCTCTTGCATGATCTTTTGACAATGGACTATCACGGTGCACTCAACACTCAAATTTTTATATAAATTAAGGAAATATTATTTTATATTTAAGTGGCACTCTCCTATCTACGACTCATGAGAATGCGCCCGCAATCTAATATGGTAAACAATTCAAAACACAAGTCAAAGAACACAATGCACATAGAAAAGAAACCGAAAAGATAGGAAGAAGGCTTTGGGAAATGGGTGAAAGGTTGACAAACAGTTATGGTCATGTGAAGGTTAGAATGAGCTAGCAACTGACCAATAAAAATGAATACTCAATCCAAACTTTCGATTAATTCCCAAAAGACGAAAAACGAAGCCAGAAGAAACGGATTGGCTTATTACACACGAAACACAAGAGTGAACTCCTTCTAAACATTGAATTGACATTTTGAGGAGATACTCACAACTTCTTCTTTTATTTCTTTTTCTTTCTTTTTTCGATTTTTTCTTTTTCAATTTTTTTTCATTTTTTTCTTTCTTTTTTTTCTGAACATAACATCACTTTTTGGACATTTTGGTTCTCCCAAATTCACTTTGACATAAAAGAACAAATCTTCTCAAAAGAGCACCCATACACCAAAGTCTAGCTACTAGCTCAAAAGGTAGGCAGTTTTTATGTGTAACTATTATTTTGTGAAGCATTTGTATGAAGGGGCTAATTTTGAGGGGTAATTCAAAGTGAAAAAGGCTTCAAATCATAGTGAATCATGAATGCAATGCTTATGGGAATGAAATGAGAACCATACTTATGCGTTTTTGATGTGACGCAAATCATAAGGAGAAACTACACACACCTAATTGGGATCGGGTATAGATGAACCGATCACTGGAGGCTCTACCTTACCGTATATGTAGTTTGCCAAAGTCAAGATCAAGCCTAATAAGTCTAAAATCAATCCCTCACCCACTGTGTACAAGACATCCCCAAGTATGCAAAATCCCGTCAAAAGCGTGAAACATTGGCTAAAAAGCTACAATAAGGGAAATGCATTGAGGAATGACATTATGCACAACACAATTGGGTGGACAAAACACACAACTTTTATTAAATTTTTTTTAATTTTTTGATTTTTTTGGATTTTTCAAATTTTTCAAATTCAATAAACAACTAGACTAAATAAACAACGACACAAACTAAATCCCTCCCCCAAGCTAGAATAACACATTGTCCTCAATGTGCGAAACGGGTTTTAAGCGCAGAAAACACAAAGAAGGAAAACATAACCAATAAAGGAATGGGGGACGACTCAACAAAAATGGTAAAGAAAGAAAAGAAAACATACAACCGTGCAACAGCTCCCCCAAGCTAGCTTGAAAACGGGGGCAAAGTACAACCCAAGCACCAAAGTACCTGTGATGAACAAGCTACTACAATACTAATACTAGAGAAAATTATTGTCTTATTGTCAAAGCTATTAGAACCAAAACCAAATGAATTATTTAAAAATTAACATTATTAAATTGTCCAACAAAAATAATTTATTTCATAACAAAAATATAATAAAACACGGGTTGCCTCCCGCGAAGCTTTATTTAAATGTCTTGCTAGACTCTTTATTAATGAAATCATTCTTTGTGCCTTAAAAAGCATGTCAATGCCCTTAGAAGTCGATCATATACCTGCGCATGAGCTATACAAAAACATATGTAAGCAATTGACAAGATATAGGCATGAAATATTGAAGGTAAGAAATGATATATCTTATCATTGTGCGCATGACAAACTTCATAGATGACCACTGAACCGCTCCACTCGTCAGTGAGAGATGGAGTGAAATGTTTAAGATCATGGAACAAACAATTAGTTACCAAAATATCATTAGTGGACTCTAATTGGGGGTAGGGTGAATCAAAGGATTGAGAATCAAAAATGGGTGGTTGATCCCACTTAATTTCAAGGCTAGGTTCACAAAACCCGGTATCAGTTTCAAATAAATCTGGAATATCTTTAGCGAAGGGATTTTCAAAGAAATCAAATGACTCGATCGACGACCCTCCATTGGAGTCACAAATGGGCTTAACAACATCCTTGTCTAAAGTCTCGGCTACCATATGGTCAATATCAATAATGGGGGTCTCAAAATTGTCAAATGGAACTACACTAGAGTGACTTTCAATAGAAAAGGTTGGACCATCATCATCGTCATCTATTAATTCATATGATTGGGGAGAATTAGACTCACATGGGGGGCTGAAAAAGCACAGGAGAAAATAGACTCACATGGAGGAGGTGAAAAAGCATAAGGAAAATTGATTGGCTTACATTTTTTAAACGTGGGTTCTTCCTTTTGCCCTTTGAATATTTGAAGTTGAGCCCTGATTTCATTTATTTGCTCTTGGATTCCCAACCGCCGGTGCGTTTCATCCCAAGATTGGGATGCCATAAAGTCCAAGAAAATCCAAAGTTCCTTTCCTCTCTTCTGATAAAAACTCCCACCACTCAATTGCATAGCCAGGCTATGACACTCAATGAGCATTCCATGAAGCACGGCATCTCTCATATAGGTCTTATCAAGGGTATACCCAAGAGAGATAATATGGTTAGAATAGCTATTAAATCGGTCGAGGTATTCATGGAAAGGCTCATTCTCGCATTGTGGAGGTTGGAAATAGATAGTCATTGAGAGAAAATAAAGCAAACCCTTTGAAAGAAAATATTCCTATTACCTGAAAAGAGTAACTATACTACAACGAAAAAGGATAAATCTCAAGGACAATGTTCCCCAGACAAAAGAGAAAGAGAGAAAAAAAAAACTAAAACTCTACTAATCCACAATCAACAAAACCGTGCTCCCCCACGACGCCAAACATTTGATCCCGTGTTGTCGGCGTACCTAAATCAAAATTAAATAACCCAGACTATGCTAACACAGCAAATTAAAGTAATTAGGGATAGGGTCGATCGGGGAGACGGGGAGATACTTTGAATATTTATTTTGTGTAGGAACGGTCTACCTTGGATACTGGCAATGTTATGCCTAATCATAAATACAGAATAAAATGAATAACAATGCATAAAGAAAAGATCTCGGGAATATGTTCACACATGTAGAATAACATATTGCTGAAATTGGATTTAGATATGCAAATAATATCATTGTGAGTTCAAGAATGGATTTGGTTCATTACAATCATGAGCAGATGGTTAAGCAGCCTTTTTACGGGTGATTTTACTAGTCTTAATCTACCATGTCATGCTTTATCTATTCATTCCCTCCCGTATCTCTACCGTGGAAAAGAAATTCCATTCTATTCAATGATTTGGGAAGCCAGACAATCTTAACCATCGTTTACAATCCAACCATGCTCCTTTAGGTGGTGCTTTTTTAGGGATCAGTTTAATCAACCGCCTATCTGTAGGACAATCAAACTTAGATAACTTAATATTGTTAACTATATAGTTGTTAGGTACTCAGGTTCACTAGGATTATTGTTCAGGGGTAAGGATGTAGTCAACTATCATGCAATAAAGTTATCTAAGGTCACAAGATCGGTCGATTCAATTATTCCCTTTAGATCTACAATTTAACATGCGATCGCTATCATTAAACCAGTTCTATTCAATTATCGTAGCCTATCTTAGTCTTAACCCAGTCGGTGTCAATCCTAATTTGCAAGACTAGTTAATTAATCCTGGCCAGTAATCAAACAACTAGATTTAAAACGATAATCAAACGATAACCATGCAATTGCAATTCAATTAATTAATCTACCCCTTCTAACAATCCTAGATCCCCTTTCAACCCTAGAAAGAAATTTAGCTACTCATAATAATATAAATAACAACAATAATAATTAAAGTAAACATGATTAACAACAATGAAAGGATGAACAAAGAATAATTAAAGAACTAGGAAGCAATTAAATTGAATAACGAAGAAAGATTGAAGAATACCGAATACAAGTTGAACTAAAGACAATCGTCTTTGATGAATAAAATCCAGAGGCAAACAAACTAAATTAGGGTTTCTGATTTAAAGCTTAAAAGCATTCAAAAGCATGAGGAAGCATGTCTAATTATGAAAGACGAGCTTTATTTTTATAATACAAAAGATCTAATTAATTAGGTTAAAGTTTAGGAAAATATAGAAATCCGCCGAAAACTTAGGTTAAACTAGGAAGCAATTAAATTGAATAACGAAGAAAGATTGAATAATACGGAATACAAGTTGAACTAAAGACAATCGTCTTTGATGAATAAAATCCAGAGGCAAACAAACTAAATTAGGGTTTCTGATTTAAAGCTTAAAAGCATTCAAAAGCATGAGGAAGCATGTCTAATTATGAAAGACGAGCTTTATTTTTATAATACAAAAGATCTAATTAATTAGGTTAAAGTTTAGGAAAATATAGAAATCCGCCGAAAACATAGGTTGCTCAATCGAGCAAGGCACTTCTGCTCGATCGAGCAAGAACACAGTGCGACTCGACCGAGTAAGGTAGGTTTGCTCGGTCGAGCAGCCTTCATTTCAGCTCGTTTCTTCATTTCTTATCTTTTCTTCCTCGATTTCCGTGCATAATCTTCTACGATCCTACTCCGCCATGCTCTATATCATCTCAAAAAGCTCCAAATGCATCCAATCTGCATTAAAACATAACAAAAGCGGCAGAATCAATATTCTAGCTAAAATAGCATAGAAATAAGCAAGGAAAGATGGTAAATCAAGTTAAATGCATCTAAGGGAGGCATAAAATATGTATATAAATAATGACCATCAGGTGTCAGAGAGCCATTTGTTTTACCGTACAGCACGGAGCATGTGTAGATACCTCGAATCTACACCTTCCGCCAATCACCCATAGATGATTGGGCCGCATGTTTGATATGCAAAACGATTTATGAAAATACATTATTTTATCGTCAAGTGATATCTCAAAAACTTGTGTCTACCCCTTGGTCGTCATCTACGTGCCAATATGGTCGTTTTGACAGTCATTAGAGTCATTTTGGAGTCTAGGTCAAAAACCGCTTCATTTTCCATAAACCGTCTTTTAAAACCATGTCTAAACGCTCGGGAGTATTCTGGATATTTTAATATTTCAAATTTTATCTTTCTTGGTAAAATATATTCGTATTTTATCTAGAAGAATTCTATATCTACCGCAATTCCATAAAAGAAACGCGGAAATGTTTCTTTCAAAGTAGGAAACTGCTTGGGAAATGACGCAGCGGGCGTTGCGCCTCTTCCAAAGGTCGCAGTTCCTGCTCCGTCTCTTCCCCATCTCGTTTTGCCTGTTTCCGGAATATTTTATAGATTTCTTCTCGTGTTCGAGTTATTCCAAAACTCTTCGGATTTCTCCCAATATAAGGAGAGGTTCATGCACACTTTCAAGGCACGCGAGTGTTCCGCCCCTTCTTTCTGTCTCTTTGCGTTCTAGACCTTGCTCTAAGCTTATTGACAATTATGTGCTTGATCAATTGACCACGTAAGCTTAGATCTTTCTGGGTACCTGTCACGTTGTGCATCGACCTACCAATTTGACCAATTACACTTAATCATCTTTAATCAATCATTTTCCTCTTTTGAGGGCACTTTCTTTGCATTCGAGTCGAGCTATCGCTAAAAGACAACTTAGTTAATCTCGTTTCGTCAACATGTAAGTCTCAGAGTGTAATAAATCCCGTCTTGTATCTTTATTTTGTATTTTATTGAAAATCATGTAAGATTCATATCGGATTTAAGTCAAATCTTTCCAACTTTTTTTAGTAGTCTTTTATTTTATATTTAAATCACCTTTTCTTATTATTTCTTATTATTTGTTAGTTTTGGCTTAGATCCCTAATAGTCAATATTAGTGGGTTTTTGTCGTCTTTTATTTAAGACCGCATCTTTAAAAGGTTAGATCCGTTCATATCTAGTCCTAGATCCGTCATTGATATATTTACTATAGTTAATAAATTAAATTACTTCAATTTGACTTTTAGATCAATAATAAACAGTAAATTCACCAACGAATCATAACTCATCGTGATTCTGGCTTCACAGCCAGAACCCATCTCAGGAACAGACGCAAGGTCTGATGCGCCTCTTCCAAAGGACGCATGACCTGCTGCGCCTGTTCCGGGCTTGTTTCTGTCTCTAAACTTCCTGTTTCGCTTTGACGTAGTTTAATTAGGTAATAAATCGACTATTATTCGTATTATCGCTGCTAATCTAATTCGTTTTAGTTTTGTTAATTCTTTTCTTTATTTCAATTAATCTTTTAAACATATTTCCGACATAGATCATGAAATCCTTTGTAATCTTTGTTCTTTTGTAATTTATTTCAATCTCTTGTAATCACTGTATGATTTAATTAATTGTTTTCACATGCAATTGAATCTTAAATCCTACTTCGACATAATTAATTGTTAAACCTCATGTCAACCGACTTAATAAATTCACATGTTAGGGTTAAAACGTGGATGTGGCATAGCATGCATATAACCGACAACACATCGATAACAGAAGAGTTTCCCTAATCATTAGTAGAGGCCGCTATCGAGGCGGGCGGGATTAGGTGTTCGATTAAAGAAATTCCTAATACGTACCCTCACCCCTTACTCCAGATCTCTATGAACATCCGTGTTCATTGGCATCCACGAGAGTCATTCTAGACATAAAATGCTAAGGGTAACGTGTTCTTAGTGTTCATGTCATCACTTTGAGTCTTGACATGACATGAAGTATTTGAACGGTTCCAACTTTCCACAAAAGTTTATGGCGACTCCACAAATGCGTATTTATACGTTTGTCCCTCGTTTCTCCATCTGTGGTTCCCCATGCGTCACGGTTTGGAAAGGATCGCAAATCCGTGTATCAGAGGATGGTAAATTATTGTTCAACATTTTTTTGTATCCGTTTACCATTTCATTTCTCATTTATTAAATGCTAATGATAATTTTTGAATTAATGCAGGATGCTAGGAATATGAGGTCCTTTTCCGGCTACACGACCATGATGGAGGCTTACGAGAGGCTGACAGAGGAGGAGAGAGCTCTCGTTGAGGCAGGAGCCTTCGGAGGCTTGGTCAGGGCATGGAGGGCGATCAAGGCAAGGAAGATTCAGGCTAACCTTATCCTGATTCGGGCCTTTCGTGATCGATATTGGGATACGACCTCTAACTTTAATATGCCTTTTGGAGAGGTTGGGGTCACTTTGGAGGACTACGGCATGATTTCGGGTCTACCGTGCGGAGAGGAGTCTTTGGAGTGGCTATCGATGGCTATGAGGGTTGTATCGGAGGAGGCAAGGAGTTTGATCGCCTGGAACCTGCCGACAGGGGCTTCTACCATTCTTAGGTTGGTTCCGAGCACTTACGTCAGATATTACTTTGCGGTTAGGACTCCGGCAAAAGTGAGGATAGGTGGGGAGATGGTACCTCCTCCTCCTTGTACAGCTGAGCAAAGGGTTCTACTTTGGCTGTGGTGGTTTTTGTCTTCGATTTACTTCGGGGACAAGGGGGAGAGGCTGTCGACGAAGCTTCGTCATTTTCTGTCTAACTTGAGTAGCCTAGGTCGGTGGGACAGGGTTACTCCTGGCTTTGCGGTCCTCACCTGTTACATGAGGGCCGCGGTTAGACCATATCTGATGGAGAAGGGACTTTTCTTGCTACTGTTGGTCCTGGGCTCTTGCTGGAGGTATGAACCTTCCTTTTTGTATGAGTTGAGTAACTTATCAGGCATTTGATCAAAATATTGATATTTTTTTTGTTAAATGATTATTGTTTTGTTTGCAGGCGTGGGTGTAATCCTACTTTACGGGCTTCGCACCCAAGAGGACGGAGCCGGAGTCGAGGGCGTACTTCGTTGTGAGGGACTGGGTGATGTGTCGTAGAAAGAGCCAGCGTTCTTCTTATGATATCTGTCGGAGGGGCGTGAATGGCCTGCAGTAGGACCACGTAAATATCTTGATTTCTTCTTTTCTGTGTTTTATTTGGAAACAATCACCGGAATGACCCTTTTTTCTTCATTTTAGTGGGTTCCCAGACCCTTGGGGGACTACCAGGATGCTCCGGCTTTCGTAGCAGAGCTCTTGCATCCTAGGAGCTCTAGCCGGTTGTTACTGAGGATGCCCATGGGACCCTTATGGTACATGGTTAAGCGTTTGACTCGACGGTGCGCTTGTGACACCTTCACGGTCCCTATCGATCCTCCACGGTCGATGTTTATGGAGCCCTCTGACGCTGAGAAAGAGGATAACTTGGCCGGTGTGAGTGGGGACGCCCTCATGCTTCTTGGTGAGGACTACTTTGGGTTTATTCACTAGAGACTGGCGTATTGGCTGATAGTGGTAAGTATTGCTTGTTTATGTTTTCTTTGAATTGATTTGAGAAAATGACGAATGATCGTAAATTTAAAGAGCCATTTGAGTTTTTCAAGAGATCGAGGTGGCAGGCGTCGAGCCCTCAGCTTACCCCGAGGTGCTAGAGTACACTGATGTGGCTGGTTTCACGACGACTTCAAAGCTCCGCGATTTTAGCGAGGCGATGACCGACGCTGGCCTGGAGGAGTGGCAACACTTAGTGAGGAGGGTAAGCGCCTCTAATTTTGGCTATCTTCCTTTTATTTACTTTTCATAGGAATGCTTTTGACCTGATCTTTAATCTTATTTGAATGCACGTGGCCCATCTCGACACGCTGCGTTGTATAGGGTGGCCAACCGACTGCGGGCCACGACCATCGAGGCGCTCTAAGGTGGCCAGGATCGGAAGGTATGAACCTCTCTTTCCTAATTATTGTATCTTCATGTATTTTGAAATAAAATGACTAAAATGAGGCATTTCTTCGCGGGAGACTTGGAGCGGGAGCTAGCGGAGTCCTGGGAGGAGACGACTCGCTTGTTGAGGGAGCTGGAGGCTAGGGATGCTGGGATTTCCACTCTAGAGGTGACCGTAGCCATGCTGGGTGGTGATGAGGATTAGTTATCTCTATTGCTGTTGATTTGTACATCTTGACTTGCTTTTTGTACACTCTGACTTTGTCTTAGGCGAAAGCCCCCAGTTTTGGATTTTTGGATTTTGTATTGGGTGAGAGCCCCCAGTTTGATGTACATGCCTCTTTTTGATTACATATGATGGCCTGAGTGCCTTTGTTGTTGGGTATTTCTGTTCCTGCAGGTTAGTCTAAAAACCAGGTTTGGTAGATGACGGTTTCTGCCGTCATGCTGCCGAAAATCACATAATAGAATTCACGTAATTTACATGTAGCATATTGTTGGCTTAAACTGGCGCGAAAATAAAATGAAATGCGCAAAAATGACAGGATGGTAGGGAGAGCTACCCCCTAAAAAAATAAAAGTATTTGATTGAAGGGGAAGAAGAAGCCGGATTCCTTGTTGTTTATCGAGCGCAGAAACCAAAGACTACTCATGCCGCAAGGATGGTGATGGATCGAAAGGGTAATGTTAGACCGCGGAAAAGACCATAGGTGATTAGGTCTGAGATAGCGCAAGAGCGCCCGACTCGTGGTCATGACAAGAAGACTGACAAAGGCGACAAAGGCAAACGGAAAATGGAAGAATAGCCTTAATCATATTATATTATTTAGTTAGTTTTTTTTTAGTTGTAATAAATGGCGGGGTTTTTAGAATCCCAGCCTATCTTTTATTTAAGCATTTATTTTGTGTATGTAGCGTATTATTATTAAGTATGGAGTAATGAATACAGATTTTAGTTTAGTTAAGAAACTGATGTGCTTTTCTTTTATTATTCTTGTCGAATTTCAAATACGAATGCAAATGTCCTTCTATTTACATTTTAAAATAGTGACGGTTTGAATCCTGCGAATGATTGCCTACGTATTCATTAGAAAAAATGAAATTCCTACGCGTAGTTCGAAAATGTAAAAGAATAATTGTTCGAAGCAAGAGCTTGTAATGAACTTAGAAAAAGATGGTGTGTGCCTTTCTTACTCCCAAAAGACATACAATTCAGTTTATTTGATAACATGAGGATTATCCAAATATCAAAATGCAAGAGCATGGTGACATTAATTATCTGGCCAGGGTCGGTTTTATTTCGTGTCACATGAGCGGCACGTAGGTTGACGCGAGGCGCGCCCTACTTTGTAGTTTGACCTATGCTAAGGGTAGTATCGTTTCAAATGGTCTAGGTTGGTAGGGTTAGCGAATTCGTTCCCTCCTAAGCCTGTGATTCTATCTGCACCCCTTGAGAGTATGGATTTGACTAAGAAAGTTCTAGCCCAATTAGGTTTGAATTTGCCTCGTGGATCAACATGTAGGAGAGCTCTAACTGATTTGAGCACCAAGTCGCCTTCTTTGATGTTTTTGGATTTAACCCATTAATTAAAGGCTCGTTTGATACTTGCTTGATAAGTCTGTACGTTATGTAATGAACGCAATCTTCGCTCGTCCAAGAGGACAAGTTCATCATATCTATCTCTTTTCCAATCAGCTTCCGGAATTTCACTTTCCTAAAGAATACGTAGAGATAGGATTTCTAGTTCTACTGGTTGTACAACTTCCATCCCGTAAGTCAAATAAAAAGGAGTGGTCCCAGTGGGTGTCCTAACTGAAGTACGATAACCCCATAACGCAAAGAGTATTTTGCTTGGCCAATCGCGGTAATTGTCGATCATTTTCTTGAGGATTGTGACGACATTCTTATTAGTTGCCTCTAATGCGCCATTAGTCCGGGGTCTGCAAGGTGAGGAATGATGATGCTTGATTTTGTATTTGGCTACCAACTGCTCAGTCTCAGCCTGAAAGTGTGATCCATTATCGCTGATGACTTCATGTGGGTTACCATATCGGTAGATAATATTAGTTTTTATGAACATTGCCACATTTTTAGCGGTGAGACTAGTGTAGGATGCCACCTCGACCCATTTGGTGATGTAATCGATAGAAACCAAAATGAAACAGTGACCTCCTGTTCCGGCAGGGGTGATCTTTCCAATGATGTCGATTCCCCAAGCAAAAAATGGCCAAGGAG
Organism: Heliosperma pusillum; assembly: GCA_022085475.1. Taxonomy (NCBI): domain Eukaryota; kingdom Viridiplantae; phylum Streptophyta; class Magnoliopsida; order Caryophyllales; family Caryophyllaceae; genus Heliosperma; species Heliosperma pusillum. The sequence continues at coordinate 44,580 of JAIUZE010067058.1, forward strand.
ATGTAATGGTGTAAAGCATCGAAGCAGGAACATGTTGCACGTTCCTTAAGATTTGGCAATTATGGCAGTGTCTTACGTACTTATTACAATCGAACTCCTTTCTCGTCCAGTAGTATCCTAGACGTGTGATTTTCTTTGCCATCATGGGTCCACTCATCTTGGGACCGCATTCTCCATCGTGAACTTCTTCCATTACTTTTTGTGCCTTTGAACAATCAAGGCAATGCAAGATGACACCAAGAGTTGTTCTTTTGTATAATTCTCCTTGCATGAGGAGGTATTGAGAGGCTAATAGGCGTATGGCACGTAGTCCCCTATTGTCTATTTTTGGTGGGTATGTACCATTGAGTTTGAAGTTTAGAATGGCTTGGAACCAGGGTTCCTCTAGGCTTTCTTCTTCATCTGTAACTTGGTGTACATAGGCTGGTTCTCACTGTCGTTTGATGCATAAAGGCATTTCGATCATGGTGTCTGGCATATTAATCATAGCCACAAGCTTCGCAAGAGTGTCTGCGAGCTGGTTCTCTTCTCGAGGAAGATGTAGATAAGTGACTTGATCAAAGCACTGGGCGACTTGATCTATCCTAGCCTGATAGAGTGCTAGACTTTTACTTCGAATTTTCCATGATTCTGTAACCTGGTTGATGATCAAGGAAGAGTCTCCATGAATTCGAAAATTTCAAATCTCTAAACTGACTGCTGCTTGTAGACCAATGAGGCAAGCTTTATATTCTGCTGCATTATTTGTCACTTCAAAGTTGAGTTTGACAGACAGCATGATATGCTCACCTTAAGAAGAAATGAGAAATACTCTCACTCCAAATCTTCTTAAATTAGATGCACCATCAAAATAAAGGTACCAGAAGTTGACACAAGTCTATAGTATGTCTTCGTCTGGAAACGACCACATGTCTACTGCCTGAGCATCGTTGATAGAATTATCTGCGAAAAACATAGCAACGACGGGTCCCTTTATGACTTTCAGAGGTACATATTTGAGATCGAACACAAAGAGCATTAAGGTCCATCTTGCCAAACGTCTGTTGAGGATAAGTTTCTCGAAAAGGTATTTGATCGGGTCCATTTTGGAGTACACCTTGACGGAGTAGCTAAGCATGCATGTAGTGGCGTAGCTTCTTTGTTGCCCACACAAGAGCGAAGCATGTCTTTTCGTGAGGTGTGTATTTACACTCATATTCTAAGAACTTCTTACTAAGGTAGTAGATAGCTCTTTCTTCTTTTCCAACGGTTTGCGCGAGCATAGCCCTCATGGCTGTTTCTGTGACTGTGAGATATAAACCAAGAGGTTGATCTCGTTGAGGAGGCATTAGCACTGGTGGCTTAGCCAACATTTCCTTAATTTTGTCAAATGCTTTTTGGCAGTCGTTATCCCACATGGTATGATCTGTTTTTTTAAGCTTTTTGAAAATAAGTTCGCAGATCATAGTGAGTTTCGGTATGAACAAGCTCACATATTGTACCTTGCCTAGGAATCCTCTAACCTCCTTCTCTGTTTGGGGTTGCGGCATTTGTATTAAGGCTTTGATCTTGGATGGATCAATTTCTATTCCCATGTGGCTGATGACATATCCCAGAAGTTTGCCCGATGTTCCTCCAAATGCCTATTTCTGAGGATTGAGTCTCATGTTGTACTTGTGCAATCCGAGAAAGAATTTGCAAAGGTTGTCGATGTGTCCCTTTCTGTCTTTGGATTTGACAATAATATCATCTACGTACACCTCTACTTCTTTATGCATCATGCACGAGTACAAAAATGGCTTTTGGCTACGGTTAAAAAGGACATTTGGGTACGGTTCCTCAACCGTAGTAAACCGAGGCGTTGCCTTAGATCAAGTACTTACGGCTACGGTTAGGAGCCGTAGCCTAAAGTAACTTTTGGCTACGGTTAAATCTTAATAACCGTAGCCTAAAGTGACTTTTGGCTACGTTTATTAATATATAACCGTAGCCATAAACTGATAAAAGGCTACGGTTCTCACTGACAACTGTAGCCGTTTCTTATTTTTATTTTTTTAAAAAAAATTATTTCATTTAATATTTTTATTTGCGGTGAATGTAAAGCTTTTTATAAGATAATAAATAATTACAAAACCAATATCAACATACAATTGACTTTACAAATTAACACCAATATAAAGCTAAACAAAATAAGGATATATCTACTCGGAGAGTTCAAGCTACAAATATTTTCAATAATCTAAAGTTATATCAATAGAATTGATTTTACACATCAAGAGTTTCTCAAACAAAACTCCTAATAGTGACTTTGATGCTTCAGATCACATGTTTCCCGACCTACCAAATTTGATACACAAGAGCAATCTCCATAGTGTGCATGATCTTCCTTCAAGCTAGAGACTTCATTCTTTATATTTGACCACATGGTAGAAATGCCAAAATAAAAAATACAGAAGGAGATGTAAGGTGAAACTCGGAAGAGTTTAGCAAATGTATAGTACATACATGACGAATCCAATGGAGAGGTAATAATAGGCTCACAAAATAGCATACGTATCTAGACTAATATGAGTTTAACTTACCTTCATACCAATTAGAGCCGCAACCATGTGCGCTGGAGTATGTATTCACCATGTCAGAATAATACTGCAAAATAACAGACCGTACTTCAGGAAAAAAATAATAATAAAAACATTATATCCCAGCTACGTAGTTCATTGAACTTATAAGCATAACCATAGTCGGAGCCCCCATATGTACTGACAAACAAGAGGAACAAACCAATTACCAAACATTTTAATATCAGCAAGCTCAATTAAGAGATTCATTGTCACAATGAAATATACCAAAGTTTGATAGTCACATTGAAAGTTACCAGTACATTTTAATATCAACTAATGACTCATTGCTAAAAAAAGATAAGAATACCAAGCCTACTTGTCTAATAATGAAAAACCGAAAGCAAGGGAAAGGTATATGACTAGTTAAATCTATCTTTAAAAAGTTGAAACTTATGTTCTCAGGCTTCAATTGGAGTACTTGACACTCCATATTCAGAATCAGGTGAAGACTCAGTTAAGTTATAAGTTACAATTACGAAACTCATATACACACACCAATAAATGATCAATTGTATCTTCGATATCTTTTTAATTTTATTTATCCAACGCAAGGGGCATGAGGAAGGTGTAGGAGGGAATGGGAGGTAATGGACTATGCACTTATGACTATTTTCCATCATATTTTTCGAACTCTCCCTGTAAATTCAGATATCCAACTAAGGCCATAAAATGTTGCAGCTAATGAGTATCATAAAATTGGCAGTTTAAGAAAATAACACTTACGGTTCTGGTGGCAATAAAGTCCAACACGTATTGCTTTTAAATTAGCTTCTTGTAGAGTACATATCATCACAAATGCTTAAATGTGCAAGACTGACAGAATTATGTGCGAGACTAACAGACTTAGAACTGACATAAGTCATTACTGACTTTGACCTTGATAGCAAATCATTGCCTCTAGAAAATGTTACAACCTACAATAGACAACTGTGTTTTACGCTTATAACAAGCAAAAAGTCGCTCACATTTCATTTTTTTTTTTAAAGAAAAGCATGGCGACTTTTCGAAACTATTAAAACATTGACATATGAATACGACACAAAAACTTAGCAGACATAAATAAAAGTGATTGCATTTTACAACTATTTCATAATCTCCAGAAAAAGAAAAAGGAAAAAGGCGTCCACCAAATCTTAATACTTTGTGACACCAAGGTTTATGTGAACCTATCTCTTTACTCAAAGCTCCAATTATCCAATGAAACAAATCTTCTAATACTTCATACTCTATATAATAGAACGCAGTATACAGACAGACGCAGTGATGCTTAAGTATCATCAACTAATGTTTACGTAATTCTCATGGAGTTTCCTAATAAAAACGTATGTTTTTAAAAACCAATACTTCATACTATACGAAACAAGAAACAAACAAACCCTATAAAGACCAGTCATCAGTGGTGGAGCAAAAAATTAGCATGGGTTACTGCCCCAACCATTAGCGATTTAAACATTTTAGTGAAATTTTCCAAATTTTGCCTAAGTAATGCTACTCCATTACTAATTCCCCTACACCTGCGAACAATAATATCGCCCCAAGATAAAAATTTAAACATTACCACATCAATAAAATATTTTATACAACAACATCCTCACTTGGTTACATACCTAATCCAAAATTGCACTGTAAATCTATCTCCATTGCCACTAAGTCACTGTTTACAAACTATTTGTCCGCCTGTACTATTTTAAAATTTGGCTCCATCATCACTCTTAAAAATCAAAACCATTACCAAATCAAAAATCCTACAATTCAATTTTAACTCAAACATATATACACAGATGAAAATCGAATACCTCAATTATAAAATATACCTGAAGTCCCAAATCGGTTTTGATTAGAACTCAAGACAGTAACTAAAGAGGGATTCAGGTTAGGGTGGAAGGACAAGCAGTATAAACTAGCACCATTTTGCAGGAGGAGAGTGGTACACCAAAAAATATCGAAACAAATTAATCAAGACAAAAACCCATCTTAAACATCGTCAATTAGATGTACTGACAACCGAACAAATAAGAACCCTAACTTTAATCTCATAAAATAATACAATTAGATTGGTGTGAACGGAAAAGGTATCCGATTAAGATGTTTAAACGACACATAATGATTGATTTTAACCGTTAAAGATGATTAAAAACCTAGCATGGTTAATAAAACCTGAAATCAATGATTAATTAGAATAAGTAAGGGAAACAGAGAAATTCCAGTAGTGCTTGTTATGAAAAGAAGAGAACAGGAAAATAAGAATAACAGTTACTAGGTAAGCGAGACAAAGACCATATCGTGAAAGGACTGATAGCGGCTGACGGTTGAAGACAAAGACGATTCAAGCAAACTAAACAAATAGAAACGCCCATATTGCATCAAAAACGAGTTCTAATCAAATTTCCCAATTATTAGGGTTAGAAAACTAATCCTAATTAAACAGTAAGAAATAAGAAGGGGGTGTATGTGGTGGACACGACTAGGTTGTGTGGCGGCCATAGAGGAAGTGTGGTAGCGGCTATGGCGAGGTACAACAACAACAGTATATTGGCACGATGGAGAGGGAGTTTGCGGGGAACAAAAACTGAGAGCTGGCTGGTGGTGGTGCACGTCGGTCGAGGCGGCTTAAGCAGACAAGGCGGCGTTCGAGAGGCGACTAGTGGTGATGGTGGTGGTGGGAAAACGTGAGAGGGAGGGTGTGTAAATGGAGGTAAAATGGGAAAATGAAATGACGGAATGATGTGGCCTTATTATATTTTTGATAATTATAGATGGCTACGGTTTTAATGGCCAACCATAGCCTTTTGCTTTTTGTTTACACATTTGGCTACGGCTATTTTAAAGAAGCGTTGCCTTTTCTAATAGACTACGGTTATTTCCAACGACCGTAGCCTTTTCTACTTGTCTAATGTAAATTTTATACTAGTGATGTCGTATAACAACGTGACCGTGGTACGTTGATATGTGGCTCCGGCATTAATTATCCCAAATGGCATAACTGTGTAGCAATATGTGCCCCATTGAGCGACTAAATCTGTTTTATACATATCTTCTTCGGCCATTTTGATCTGATTATACCTGGCATACCCATCCATGAAGGATAATAAAGCGTGATCTACTGTATTATCTACCAATATGTCGATATGTGGTAGAGAGAAATCGTCCTTGGGACTCGCTTTGTTCAAGTCTCTGAAATGAACACAAACCCGGATTCGCCCATCCTTTTTGGGTACAGGGACTACTTAAGCCACCTAGTCAGATATCTTGAAGGGCGTGCTTCAATTTGAAGGATTTCTCTTTATCATGCTCTTTATCTATGTGATATTCGTAGTAGGCATTCTCATCCCAGAACCTAGTTTTATTTTCTGGATCAGGTGTAGGTCCTATGGGTTGGAGCTTGCCTTGTTGTGTCAACCTTTTCAAGGCATTGGTATGTGTATCACCGTTGCTTGTGAATTTCCTTTTCAAGGCATTGTTATTCTTTTTAGATGTTTCAACAAGATTGACTTCATCGGTTTTGTTAGTAGAGCCGTAAGAACAACTTCTTGTGACTTGATATCCGAGACCTATCGTTTTGGACAAGAGCCCCTTTCGGATGTTTTCTTCAATTCTGGTTCCTAGCACAGTTAAGTGTTTGAAAGACTTTATGTTTTGGTACCTAAGATGGTTTACTTAAGTAGGTATCAAGTTGTCCACGAACTTTTCCACAAGAGTGGCTTTATCTGGACGTTCAACAAGTTGTGTGCTAGTCTTCCTCCACGTACTTAGGAAGTTGGAAAATACGAGATTTTTGAAACTTTTTACATGCCGAAGGAAGAGTATGAGGAATGTCAAATAAATACCAACTAAAGTATAAAATACTACAAAGATACATAGTCTCTCAAAACGTAATCAAACATAAAAGTTGTTTAGTAAAGTAGCTAAGAACGTCTATAGGTGAATCGACAAGTCCAACGCTCGCTAGATCACACCCGAACACAAAAACAAGAAAAGATCCAGCCAAACAACCTATTCATTCATGAAACATGAACGCCACAGTCAGTGGGGAGTAACTCCGGGTTCTCCCAGCCATATCACAAGTAAACATACATAAACGGTAATAAACATGTAGAAGCATACATATATATATATATATATATATATATATATATATATATATATGTGTGAATTACGAGAAGTACAAATAAGCATTTCAATATATTAAGATATAGGCGCATAAAGTACAAAACTGTAAACATTGGATTATAGACAGACTCGGGGAAGACACCCTTAGGCAAATATATACTCAATAGGGCTTACATCTCACCGTTAGTGGCATATACTTGATAAGATAGAGACTCGACATACAAACCACACCAAGTCATCAATCGGTCACAAAAAGTCAACATATAGGCATCCATCCAAACATACGATTATTGTAACATACTCTCTCACGGTTAATGACACGCACTAGCACCATGTACATAGCAAGTATGATCAAAACACGTCCACGGAATAAACATTTCCCAGAACCATACACAATAAATGTTTCGTATATGAAAGACTCATTTCCTCCCGGTAGGACTACGATAATAATACGGTCGTAGTCTAAACCTGGCCAGACTTTCGGAATAAACGTGTTCCGATTCGACATGCGATGAACATTTCGCATCCAAGACTCGGTCAAACACAGAAGCCGAGTACCCCAAATTCAGTCAAACTACTCGAAAGAGGCGGAAAGAGCACAAGAGTCATAATCAAGCCGTACACTACATGCAATGACACCACCTTGCAAGGATACGACATTGGACCGCCGGGTCGATCAACGCATTGCGTTCACCTCCCAACAACGTCGTCATATCCCTACTAAAACATGCATACAAGCATCAAGGATACACCTCCTCGTTCCGACATTCCAGTATAACAAGCAAGGAGGTGTAGCCGGGGAATGAGAGTTCATAGCACTCAACGATTAGTGCACAATTCAAAACATAGGTAGAACCAACTCAAAGGGAGACATATCAAAAACCGTCACAAAACATGCGATATAAGCGAGTGGGATATCATATATTCTAAACACGATTATTTAATGCTATTACGTAAATTTATACGATAAAAAAAACCATACAAACTATTAGATGTGAAGTCAAGAGGAAGAGAATTGAGAAAGAGCAACAGGGGGTGCCAGCCGGTCAGTTGGACCGGCCGCTGGCTAACCGGCTGGCACTACATCAATGTCAAACAACAACAAAAATACAGGGGGTGTCCCAGCCAGTCGGCTGACCGGCGGCCGGTCAGCCGGCTAAGAACTACACAATAGCAAAAATTATCGAAGTAGCAATTTCACTTCAGCCGCGTTCTCAGCCGGTCGGCTGACCGGTGGCCGATAGGCTGGCTGGGACTACAAACACACGAAATTCATCAACAAACTCAACCAACTCAAATTCCATGGTTACTCAACCAATTCCAACAACATTTACTAACCTGGAAATTCTTGCTCCCCTTGAATGCATAAAAATCGTCACTAACCATTCGGTACACATCAATTAAAGTATTAAAACACTCATTGATATAGAGTAACCCTTCACCGTTACCTTTTTACGTCTTCAATTGTCTTCTAGGTCTTCCTCCACGAGATAATAATCCTTGTCGGGGTCTTGAAGATCTCCACCTACACAACGACACAAAAGATGAATACAATTCACCCTTGGGAAAGACGGAAAAATTGAAATGAGAAAGATGGT
>JAIUZE010067059.1:0-35022 GCA_022085475.1 Heliosperma pusillum
ATATGCTAGGTTATATGTTAGTTATTTGTTTCATAACATGAAAAGCATATCGTATTTGTTACGGTTTTGTATTTTCCATATACATCTCTTTTATGTTATTCATGTTTTATTAAACTCGACATTTCGTGGCTGGGAGAACTCGGAGTTACTCCCCACTGACTGTGGCTTCCGTGGTTATATTTAATGCGGTTGGCAGGTTTGTGATGCATACTTGGGTACATTGACGAGCTAGCGAGTGAAGTATTACCTTGGACCTATATTCGGTTCTTAGGATTGTATTATTTAATACACTCTTTTATTTCCGTATTTATACGGGAGATATGCCTCCCGTTTTAGATACTTCTTATGTATAATATTATTTCCTTTTTGTTATGATGAATATATTTAATGGTAGGTTCCGGTTTTAAAATTTACCGATTTTCACTAAAGTGAACCTATTAAAAACGTATTCTCATCTTTTATTTATTTAAATTACTTGTTTATCTTTCCGCAAATTCGAGGGTGTCACATTGAGAGTTTTGGAGGGTATAAAGGTGATTTTAGTGATCACCAAGTAGATAAGTACCAGTCCTTAGTGTTGGAGTAAGTGTCCTCAACAATAGTGCGATCACATAATTAAATCTCAATAATAAGAATACAAAGGGATGATGAATATTATAGTAAACTGGTCAATATAAATCGGTAACGATTGGCTCAATTGAGTTTGACGTTATTGTCGTATGACGGTGGTGATCAGTTGATCCCTTGAGGTCACACCTAAAGGACAATCCCCTAATCATGTACATTAATTAATTGTATAGTGATACAGATTAATTAATCCCTTAAATTGAACCAAGTTTAAATTGTAAGTGAGAAATATATCTTATTGTAATATGATTAAATAAGATTCATTTTAGTAATTTAATTGTTATATTACTAAGAATGCATTATGTTTATGAAACATTTGAGATAAGTGAAATTGGTCGATTATAATTACAAATTGTTGTAGATTATTTTAACCAAATATGAGATGACCCATTTTATTTACATGTAATTATTAAATGTGACTTAAAATGTTAAGTCTAATTTATTTGTTATGAAATTGCATTTAAATTGGTTAAATGCACATTTAAAAGCAAAGATTACATGTTACATGTCACATGTCACAATTGTGACAAATGACAAATTGCAAAATAAAATGGACACCCATTTTAAGTGGGGTGCACCGGTTTTGTAGTGTATTTTAGGGTGATTAGTTTTTGTATATTATTCTAATTGAGAATTAGACACAATCATACACTAGACTATTACCAACACTCAACCTTATGCATTGTTAAGAACAAAATGAAAGGGACAACACCCACCCATGTGGTGTGGCATGGGTGTGGCCGGTCCATGTGATCAAGACAAAGAGGACAAGTTTCCTCTTATATAACTCACATCATCTTATTTCATTTTGCATGCAATCTCTACTTCTCTCTAAATCCTTTCTTACTCTAAAAACTTAAGAAGTTTTCACTAAAATTCTTAGTTCATATTTCTAATAATATTACTAGTGTAGTAATAAGAGGTTATTAGATTTATTTTAAGGGCTTCTACTTTATATATACTAGTGTAGTATTTTGTAGAGATTAAGGGTAGTCTTGGGTGCAACTAATTGGAGAGTTTCTACTTTGAAACTTGGAATTCATCCTCATCTTACTAGCTCAAGATCAATATTTGAAAGGAGTTCAAATATTGTGCCCATTTCCATATAATCAATGTAAGAAATGGTTCTTTCTTTTATATCTAGTTATGCATGCATAAGATTTATTTAGTTTAAGAGTAAACTAAATGTATAATGATATTAGAAGTGTCTAATATTGAGTTTAGAAACAATCAAGCGGTATCAAGAGCCAAGGTTGTTGCATGCATAATCGATTTATAGTTTTTTCGAGTTATGGTAACTTAAAGAAAACTAGTAATTTGTGTTTTATAAGATAAAATCACAAAGTTATTTACATGTCAATATATTCTGGTCCTAATATGATTTTAGGTCATTTTGATGATTTATGGAAATTTATAATGCGCAAATATGATTTTTAGTATTTTTATTACATTTTAATGAGTAAAATGATGTTTAAAATGCTAAAAATAGTTAGACTTATCTAATGACCTTGAAATTTTTACACAATATTACACATGCATTTTACTTCTTGCCTGTAAAATGTCGTGTGAAGTGGACATATTTCGTGTGATTTATGATTTTTATATGATAAAATGAAATAAATAAAGGTCAAATGGTTAAAACTACTTCCGCTTTGAATCTGACCATGAAAGTTTAGTATGTTGTCACATGCATGGTTTCCTGTCAGACTGGAAAATTTCAGACAGATATGATTTGTCTAGCATGATTTATGAATTTTTAATGTAAAAATAGTATAAATAGTGACTAATTTAAAAAATATACTTCCGCTTTGAATCTAATGATGACATTTTAGTATGTTGTCACATGCATGTTTTTCTGTGAGACTGGAAAATTTCAGACTAGTGTGACTTGTCTAGCATGATTTATGAATTTTTAATGTAAAAATGGCATAAATAGTGACTATTTTAGCAAATATAGCTAAAATAATTTTCATGTCAAGAGAAAATTTTTCCTGGTTGCATAAATATCTTAAATTTCAGATATAAAGTTGAAAATTTAATATGATTAATGTTTGCATGCTTTATGTATTTTATTTGATAAAACCGATAAAGCGCAACCATTTTTTCTCTAAATCGATTCGAAATTTTTAAACCATGATTTTTGACCTTATGAGTGTCATGGAAATGGTACAGAATGTAAAAAAATTTAAAATTCGAATTTTGAAATTATTGTAATTTAATTTGGATTTATTTGATTAAAATATGATTTTAAAGTCTAATTATGAGCAATTATAAAACAACAAGTTGAATTATTGTCAAAATTGAGTGATGACTAATTTTTGAGGCCTAAATGAGTTGGGATAATTAACTTGGACTTAAATATGATTTAAGTATTGTTTGGTGATTTTAAAGTGTTATTATCACGCATTTCCGTAAAACCGGGTTATATTCGATATAAACCGTTAATTAGAGCGATTTGGCATTTAACATGAGCATGTTTTATACATATTATAATGCTGCATTTTTATTTATGAATGTCATATTTTCAATTTATGAATGTCATATTTTGGTTTATGTAATTTGGAATTATGTAATTTTTCCTTGTATGGCCTTAGTTTTAATCGATATTGCCCGAAATGTAAGGGAATATTGATTTGGTTGTAATTTAATGTGATCTCGAATCACTTTTATTGTATTACTTAATTTTACAAATGTATAATAGGAAATTATTGTAATTTTATTATATATTTTGTAACTAATTGTAAAACCGGAGTTTCCCAATGACGGTGCCATTCGGAAAGGAGTTCCGAGAGAGACGATGACCTTGGGAGGCGTGCTTATGAAGTTCAAGGGACCAAAGGAGTTGGTTTCCGAACTTGTAATAGATTATATGATTTTCTATTCTAGGAAAGGCCATACTAGGAGTTTTATTTTTATGCTTGCATTTTTATTTAATATGTTTGCATGCATTGCCAAATCGCCATAACATGACATGCATATTCATCGAGTATTCGACTGTGTCAATTAAAATTATCGTTAATTCATCGATTTAGTTCACTTAAACGAGATAGATAATAAATTGACATGACCTCTCATAATAAATAATTGAGATCAAGCCTTACCAAATGTTAGAACCCATGAATCTCAATTTCGCAAGGAAGTAGGCTCGGCTCACCGGGGTGCTAAACTTGTTACGTTGGGTAAGTGGGGTAATAATTGTTATTATTTCGAAATTTGGATTGAGCTCAACGGAAGTATTCGCGACCGTAGCCGCATGTGTTCCGGGCTTAAGATAAATATTAAAGTAATATTATCGACCGAGAGTTCTAATGTAGAATCGATTAAAGAGTTAATCCACCGAATTATGTTAATAAGGGATGAATCGGCTTACCGTGCCCAAGTTGATATGAATTTGGATCTCGGAATCATTTATAATAGTTGGGTAGAGGTCACTATTTAAATGTTAAAACTTGTTTAAAATGTTTACAAGTATTTAAAATGATAAATGTTAACATTTCCTTTATGTCTTAAATTTGTAATTAACTTTGTACAATTGCAATGGCTAGTTCATCCAACACCAATGCTCCAATTCTCACGAATGTCTCATATCCTTCATGGATCGATGCAATTTAGAAAAGAATGACGCTAATTTTACCAATTGGGATATGCAACTCCGCTTGGCCGCGGCGGGTGACGACAGGTTTCGTTACCTTGCCAAGGCCTATCCCACCGCACCTAATGAAAGGTCAACCGCCACGCAAGGCGAGCCTATGAGGCTAGCCACAAAGAGTCCGCCGTGATCAAAAACGTTTTGATCTTCTCGTTGGAAGCCAATCTCCAAAGGAGTGCCATAAGATGAGCACGGCCTATGAGATCTATGCCTAGCTTGTGATCATGTTTTTTCACAAGCTCCTAGGATCTTACAATATAAGACGGTTTCCACATTATTCAACATGAACCTAAAAGAGGACCAAAAGTTAGCCCTCATGTACTCAAATTGATTGAGCATGTTGAGACTCTTAAATTGCAAGGGGTGACTATTCCCGAACAACTCGTTATTGACCGAGTCTAACACTCCTTGGGGAAAATCAAAGCATATGTGAAGTTTATGGTAAACTACAATATGCATAACATGAAAAACCTCTCTTCATGCGATGCACAAGATGCTCGTGCAAGCCAAGAGAGACATGGGCTAAATGTTAGCACTTCCAAGGATGTGCTCCATATTAATAAAAGGAGTAAGGGGAAGTTCAAGAAAGGTGGTAGTAAAGGGAAGAAGCCCTCCACCTTCAAGGGAAAAGGGTAAAGCTATTAAGAATAGCTCTCCCATGCCTAAGAAGGGTGCCTCCAATAAAGAAAATGTCATTATTGTAATGGCGTAGGGCATTGAAAGAGGAATTGCTATAAGTATCTTGGAGATCTTAAAACTGGAAAGGTTGTTCCAGTAGGTAAATATTTATCCCTATCGTTTATGTTATGATCTCAACTTTGGTATATAGATACAAGTTGTGACTCTTACCCTATTTAATTGTAATTAGGGCATCCTATCAAGGATAAAGGCAAAGACAAGCAAGCCTAAGAAAGCTCTTTAAGGGAAGCTAAGGTAGCTACCCATGATTGAAGATCTATGGAAGCTTGGTCTCATTTTGAATTGTCAAAATTTTGGGATGTATTTTGAGACATTGTTTTTTAGAACTTTTATAATTTCCTTGTTTGACATGGAAATTTGTTTAATTCCTTTTATTGACATTGGTTGTAATTGGATTTAGTGACTTGGTTCTCAACCCAAGTCATTCGGTTTGTTGAAACTTTTACTTCTAAAAACTTGTCATCATACTATACTTGCACAAATAACATAAATTATATCGACTCAAATTGATCATGTAAATATTATGATGATGGGGTCATTATAATAAAAGGCTAAGAATTCGATTCTCACTTTGAAAGATCAATTGCTAAGTCAAAATTGAGTTATTAAACTCAAAGTAGGGAGTCTACCAAACCAATTGGCATCACCACTTATAAAGAAAGTAAATGACATGAATATGACTTCACCTCTTTAGCTCTTATAGAACTAGTCTATGTTGAAGCTAAGATTCGATGTCTTTACAAAGAAGTCTTTAATAGATCACTTAAGGTCATGTTGTGATACTTCTACCTCCCTAACAAGTATGAGTACAAATTGTTTGTGGCTCATAAGGCTATCTTTAAAGAAAATAGTTGTATTTTTCTAAAGATAGAGTGGGAGAAAATAAGACACAACGAAAAACTAGTTAGGAACTAGTGAGGAAACCAAAAGAATATGTTCTTAGGTTAGACTCAAGATTAGTGAGGAGACCAAAAGAAAGCGTTCTTAGGTGAATACTTAGACTAGTGACGAGACCAAAAGAAAATGTTCTTGAAATAATAAGATTATGATCTATGAAGTGGAAGCACCTAGAAATTTTAAAATTTTCTAACATGAGAGACTTATGAAACTAAATGGAATCTATGCAAAGAAAATGTTTTAATTGGAAGTGTCCAATTATAGTTGCATGGATAGACATGTAGATGTCTACAAAAGCTAAGTTAATGCGTAACTTTGCTTAGATCCAAATCATCAGTGAAATACCTCATAATATGTGTGTGCCATATACACATCAAAACATCATGTCCAAATAGGGATTTGGAATAGGATGTGTACATGACACAAGCCTATTGTATGTATCTACCTAGAGGTTATGATGATCTTTTCTATTATAAGATAGAAGAAGGGTTTCACTCGAATTGTCGAAAAGTCATGTATAGACATGAAATTCAGTGGGAGTTAAAGTCATGTATAAACATGAAGTTAAGTGGGAGTTTAAGTCATCATGTAAGACATGAAGTTCAGTGGGAGAAATTGTTTTCCACGTGAATGACGTTTCACTCATTGAGAGTGACATATTCATATTACCTTTTTGGAAAGGAGTGGTTGGATTTTAATGTTGGAAGAAAGAGGACAACATGTATACTAAAATCAAAGTCTATTGTGGAATAGAAGATTTTAGCTTGGCATTTAAAAGGTATCTTATATCGATAAGATCCTTAATCTATTCAACAAGTTAAATAGGTTGTTTATGTTGATAAAAGTGGGATCACTATGAAAGGGTCATAGTCATCCACTGAACCTAAGAGTTGTTGATCGCATGAGACCAATCATATATGCCATTACATGCACATACCTAAATGAATTGTATGCTAGGAGCATGACAAGCCTAAAACAAACAATCCAAATGAGTGTCATTGGATAGCCTATTAGAAAATCCATAGGGTTCTCAAGGAGAACTAGGGATTCATTCTTGTGTTTGGTAGAGAAAATTTGACAATGTGGTAAAGGTTACACAAACCCATATTTCCAAACTTATAAAAGGATTTATCGAAATCCTAGGCGTACTTTTGTTGTACAAGAAGCGAATAACTAAAAGTATGATTGAAGAGTCAATCATTATAAATTCTACAAATAGAGACCTAGTACATTATGATGGGGATAAGGTGGTTTAAAAGGAACTAATAGTAGATCCCTTCACCTAAATACCTATCAGTTATCATGATAACAAGTGGGAGTATCTTTCAAGTTAAAGAGCCCAACACTAGCTAGAGATCTAGAAATGTATATAGATGAATTCATGTTATTAGGAATAACGTTGGATGGAAGGAAAAAGCAATTCACAAGGTTGGAATAAATGAATATATGGTATATTCACTACCCAAGTCTTTATTGCATTTAATGAGATCGTCATGAATTGTCATGGACGAAATAAACTTTAGATTATATGATATGAAGCAATAACATTGTGTTGATTGTTCATATATGATAATCACATTTATCGTTTGAGTTTCTAAAACTTGTTTTGTGCTTTGTTAAATCCAAATGGTTTGTAGAGACAATTTTGAACCCCATTAAAGTGGACTGTATTAACATAGCATTGGCCCATAATCACTTATATGAGGTGACATCTCGAAGTGACTAGATTGTGGTGCGATTGATGGCAAGTTCGACTGTCATATGGTCATAGGGATGACCAATCGATCACATAGGCAGACTGTATGAGACACTCTGTCGGGAAGTGACCGCTTATAGAATTCTGGCAATTCTTGTAGCCTGGTCGTGGCAAGAGCTACTAGTATTCTTTTGAGTCAATTCTTTGACTAAAGACTGTTCACCTAAGATGGCACAGTTTCAGAGTGACTTTGATTTATGCTCTACGACCTTCGTAACTGGGGGCAAATGGGCATCTTTTGGGTCATGATGAGCTGTGGCTATGCAAAGGGAATAGTGCGATAGGAATTGTCCACCCCTTGTCAGGGTTGTTTTAATCTCAAGGCCACTCGAGGAGGAGTAAGCTGAAAATGCGTGGCCACGCTCGGAAGGTATCTATGGTAGATAATTCCGGTCAGACAGTTACTCTCCAGATCGAGGAAACCATTCTTGATATGATCAAATACAAGGACGACCTGCAAGACACCTTGCATTGAGTGGGAGATCTTGTAATAGGACAAGAGAATTGGTGACGCACACTTGTCTCGGACAAGTGGGAGAGTGTTGGAGTAAGTGTCCTCAACAATAGTGCGATCACATAATTAAATCTCAATAATAAGAATACAAAGGGATGATGAATATTATAGTCAACTGGTCAACATAAATCGTTAACGATTGGCTCAATTGAGTTTGACGTTACTGTCGTATGACGGTGGTGATCAGTTGATCCCTTGAGGTCACACCTAAAGGACAATCCCCTAATCATGTACATTAATTAATTGTATAGTGATACGGATTAATTAATCCCTTAAATTGAACCAAGTTTAAATTGTAAGTGAGAAATATATCTTATTGTAATATGATTAAATAAGATTCCTTTTAGTAATTTAATTGTTATATTACTAAGAATGCATTATGTTTATGAAACATTTGAGTTAAGCAAAATTGGTTGATTATAATTACAAATTGTTGTAGATTATTTTAACCAAATATGAGATGACCCATTTTATTTACATGTAATTATAAAATGTGACTAAAAATGTTAAGTCTAATTTATTTGTTATGAAATTGCATTTAAATTGGTTAAATGCACTTTTATAAGCAAAGATTACATGTTACATGTTACATGTCACATGTCACATTTGTGACAAATGATAAATTGCAAACTAAAATGGACACCCATTTTATGTGGGGTGCACCGGTTTTGTAGTGTATTTTAGGGTGATTAGTTTTTGTATATTATTCTAATTGAGAATTAGACACAATCATACACTAGACTATTACCAACACTCAACCTTATGCATTGTTAAGAACAAAATGAAAGGGACAACACCCACCCATGTGGTGTGGGTGTGGCCGGTCCATGTGATCAAGACAAAGAGGACAAGTTTCCTCTTATATAACTCACATCATCTTATTTCATTTTGCATGCAATCTCTACTTCTCTCTAAATCCTTTCTTACTCTAAAAACTTAAGAAGTTTTCACTAAAATTCTTAGTTCATATTTCTAATAATATTACTAGTGTAGTAATAAGAGGTTATTAGATTTATTTTAAGGGCTTCTACTTTATATATACTAGTGTAGTATTTTGTAGAGATTAAGGGTAGTCTTGGGTGCAACTAATTGGAGAGTTTCTACTTTGAAACTTGGAATTCATCCTCATCTTACTAGCTCAAGATCAATATTTGAAAGGAGTTCAAATATTGTGCCCATTTCCATATAATCAATGTAAGAAATGGTTCTTTCTTTTATATCTAGTTATGCATGCATAAGATTTATTTAGTTTAAGAGTAAACTAAATGTATAATGATATTAGAAGTGTCTAATATTGAGTTTAGAAACCATCACTTAGGAGCCAGCAACCCTACCGGGATCATTGCTTCTAGTGGTAGTTATTATTCTGCAGATGATACCTACTATACAGATGCTTCCGGATCCGCATCCGAGCCGCCTCTTTCAGAGAGGAGAGGCCGTAGCTGGTGGCCTTTGGGATGAGATGACAGGCTCCCCTTGTTTATACTAGCTTGGGGGAGGCTCGAAATTTTGTAAGCTTTTCTTTCTTTCTTTTATTTCTAGCATTTTTAGTTTTCTTTTTAGCCCCTTTTCCCATTAGAATTTCATCTTGTTTCTCTGTTCTATGTGCTACCAACCGTTTCTCGGTTTGAATCTATTATAATTGCATGCATATTGAGGACAATGTGAAGTTTTAGCTTGGGGGAGGATTTGCATTTAGGACTTACTGCATTTAGGATTGCATTTAGATTTTTACTTTTCTTAGTTTATTTTCTTCTAATTTTATTAGTTTATTTTTAGTTTATTTTTTTTCGAAAAAAAATCAAAAATGACAAAAAGAAAAGATCATTTCCATCTTACATTTCTCAATTTATAGTTTTTATAAGCTGATGTTTCACTACGTATGAGGAATTGTGCATTCATGGGGATGTCTTGTACACAATAGGTAGAAAGTTGCATTTGGACTTAATTAAGCTTGATCTTGACTTTGGCAAGCTACTCATATTGTAAGGTAGAGCCTCCAGTGGTCGGTACATCTGAACCCGATCTCAGTTTAGGAGTGAGTAGTTTCTCCTTATAGTCTGTGTCACATCAAAACGCATAAGTATGGTTTTTATTCCATTTTCTATAAGTATTACTATCATGATCTACATTTTGAAGCCATTTACTCTTGTTCACATTTCGCAAAAACACCCTTCTTTCTAGCTACATTATATTATTGCCTACCCTTGTTGAGCTAGTAACCGACTATATGTGTAGGGGTGTTCTGTGCTTTTGCGATGTTCTGATAATGCCACCATTTGGTGTGAACTTGCTGTCTCGGGATTGCTGATTCCCGTGTTTTTCAGTGAAAGGAAGTTTGAAAAGAAAAAGAAAAAAAAGTGAGCTTTGAAAAAAAAAATGAAAAATGAAAAACGAAAGAGAAAAAGCTCAAAAGAAAAAGAAAAGAAAAAAAGAAGAGAAAAACGCTTCCATGAATGAAAAAGAAAGAAAAATTATGGGAAGTCGTAACTTGATTTGTCATGTCTAATAAGCCAATATGCTGTTTTTGGCTTTGATTATTGTTGATGGAAATTGGTATGAATTGGATTGAGTATCCACTACACATTTGGTTATTACTAGCTCGACTTAAGCTCCACAAGACCAAAAATCGTTTGTCCACTTTCTTACCCAAATTTCCAAGCCTCTTCTTTATTTCTCTAATGCTTCTTACATTACATTTTGATCATGATTAGTCTTACTTAGTGATTTTGGATTGTCTACCATACTAGACTGCATGCACATTCTTATAAGTTGTAGATAGGAGAGTGTCACTACAAATTTGAACCAATATTTCCTATTTCACAAAAATTTGAGTGAAGAGTGTATCGAAAGAGTCCATAGTCAATAAGATCATGCAAAAGCTGAAAAAGTCCAAAGAATATTTTCTATGCTGCGCCGTTATGTAAATCTTAACCATGATTCGCACTTTCCTTTGCGCTTGTTGTTACGGGTTTATGATACATCTACTTGTTAAGAGCTTATTTTTGAGATTTGTATGATAGATTGATCATTGCTTGCTACCCTTGTCCTGGTTATGATCGTTATGTTTGCTTGAGGACAAGCAAGGGTTTAGCTTGGGGGAGTTTGATAAGTGATATTTTGTACTAATTTATCCCCCGTTTTAGCTCGATTTCTACATGATTTATGCACTTTGTTAAGTGATTAACGAGCTAATATTGCTATTCTAGTTGTTTTGCGTGCTTTGTCTCGTTTTATAGGAAATGAAGCGGTTTTGCTATATTTTCTTACTATTTGGAGCAAAGGCACTAGAATACGAGTTTTCGAGGAACCAATGATAGCCATTTCACAATTTGACTACGTTTTCCGCTACATCCTTCCTCGAGTGGACTCATCTTGAACTTTGACTTTGTTTCTCAAAGGAAAACATCAACCCAAGTCAAAGGAAGGCTAGCCCAAGCCCAATTACGTGTTACATTGACCAAGACCAAGGCATAGGATTCCGTGCCCAAAGATGAAATTGGAAGAGACGGAAAAATCCATCTGGGTTACATACCCGATCGGATTACCACATACCCGATCGGGTATGTTTGCTGAGGGACGTCTCTTGGCTCTTCTTCTACCAAGCTTTAATGGAGTGTTTTAAGGCTTTGTCTAGGGTATGAATTTGGACGAAATGCAGCAGCCAAGCAGCCTTATAAAAGCCAAGGAATCACAACACAATTAGGAGACAATATACAATTTACAACAATTTACATACACAACAACTTAGAAAACAATAACACAATAGTTTACTTCTTTCTTTCATACAAGTTTTAGTTTCTAGTTTATGCAATCTTAGACTATTTTTACAGCAATTTCCTAGTACTTCTCTAGTTTTTCTACAAGCATTTGTCGTTATATTGAGTTGGATATTTGTTCTTTGCTTTCTTTCTTACATAATCGTATTCCAATCTCGGTATTTCTCTATCCTTTACTTATGCAATTTCCGACATCATGAACTATAATCTCATTAGTCTTGCTCTTATATTATTGTTGTTAGGAAACCCTTATAAAAGTAATCTAGTTGAAACCAAAATATCGTTTAAAATGTCATATTGTATTTTACCTAATCATATAATCTTGAAATTTATCATTAGAATCATTACTAGTATAATCACCTTAATCATTATAGCACTTTTATTTCATAGTTTAATTTTCTACATCTTTTTCCTCTTAATTTACTTAATTACATAAATTAGGTATAATATTGTAAGATTATCATCATGTAAATACAATAAATAAAATTGTAATATTGAAATGATTTGCTAGTTAGAATGGATTAAAAGAAGAGTCGATACCAATAGAACCACCTAGTTTGTTTCTTCCTTTGGTCGTGTCAAATTCTATAACTTTGTTTAGTGGTCATGAACAATTGTTTGTATTAGTCAATTTCCGTCTTAGAAACGAGAGTTGGGATGGGAATTAGGACTACCAATAGGGGTTTAGTGACCTAACCAGGCTGAGAGGACGTTAGGACCCATTAAAAAGTCGGTACGAATCCGAGAGGAATATACCGCTACAAGGCTTAGACAATCGTAGTAATTCTAATGTTGGTACCAATAAAACTTTTAAATCATTTGACATGAATTTCTCTTTCTCTATATCAATTTGATTAGATAGTTTATTTCACTGTTTTAGATAGTTTATTTTATTGTTGTTTAGTTAGTTTACTTTACCGTCATTTTATTATTGTTCTTAGATAGTTTACTTTATTGTCATTTGCTAGTGTATTAGTTTAGTTAGATAGCTTTTCAATATTGTCATTTTAATTATCGTCCTTAGTTAGATTTTAATTATCGTCACCTTTCTTTCCGTCAATTAGATTGGATTTATTTTATTGCAATTTACATACTCGTCATTTAAATATCGTCATTTACATACTTGTCATTTTATTTCATGTTAGTAGTTTAGACAATCACCCCAAATGAATCGAACTTAAATGAAAATCACCCCATAGCAATTCATAGTTAACACGTACTCCATGTGGATCGATCCCTACTTCCCTAATTACTTTCCTTATGTTGTTAGCCTAAGTGTGGGTAATTATTTTTGCATCGGGCTCGCGACAAAGTCCGGTTAATCTCTCACGGTAAATGACACGCACTAGGAACAAGTACATAGCCGTTATGATTAAAATCGCATCCACGGGATAAACATTTCCCTGGACGCATACACGATTAATATTTTGTATATGTAGACTCATTTTCTCCTGGTAGGACGACGATATAAATATCCAATCCTAGTCTAAACCTGGCCAGACTCTCGAAATAACATTTTCCGATTCGACATGCGATTCACATTTCGCATCCAAGACTCGGTCAAACATAAAAGCCGAGTACCCCAAATTCGGTCAACCTTCACGAAAGAGGCGGAAAGAGCACAATCATCATAAACAAGCGGTAGGCTACATGTGATAAGTGATATTTTGTACTGATTTATCCCCCGTTTTAGCTCGATTTCTATATGATTTATGCACTTTGTTAAGTGATTAACGAGCTAATATTGCTATTCTAGTTGTTTTGCGTGTTTTGTCTCGTTTTATAGGAAATGAAGCGGTTTTGCTATATTTTCCTACTTTATGGAGCAAAGACACTAGAGTACGCGTTTATGAGGAACCGATGATAGCCATTTCACGATTTGATTACGATTCCGCTACATCTTTCCTCAAGTGGATTTATCTTGGACTTTGGCTTTGAACTTCAAAAGGAAACATCAACCCAAGTCAAAGGAAGACTAGCCCAAGCCCAATTACGTATTGCATTGACCAAGTCCAAGGCATAGGATTCCATGCCCAAGGATGAAATTGGAAGAGACGGAAAAGTTCATCTTGCACACTTACCGGATCGGATTTCCAATTACCCGATCGGGTATGTTTGCTGCTGAGACGTTTCTTGGCTCTTCTTCTACCAAGCTTAAATGAGTGATTAAATGCTTTGTCTAGGGGATGAATCTGGACACATTTGACCAACCTCTCTTTAATGCAAGCCTTAATGGAGCTTTATTAGGTTGTCTAGGGGATGAATCTGGACACATTTGAGCAACCTCTCAACTCTATAAATAGCCTAGCGTCCACACACACATCTCATACATACACACCAATCTTCTTCTCATACTTCTCTTCTCTTCTTACATTTCTCTTTAGATTAGGAGGAAGGGAGAACTAGTCTCTCTTCTCTCATTTTCTTCCTCTTTAGTCTTTAGTTCTTAGTTTATTTCTGTCCTTTTCATACCAAAACATTAGCTTAGATCAATAAGAATTTCATCCTTGTAATCTCCTTTGTGTGGTTCAAGCGTTGTAATTGGTGGATCGTTTATTATGTGCAAGGATTTTCTATTATTGTTATCATTATCGTCATTGATCGTCATATAGGTATTCCTACTTTATCTTTCGTTTAAATGTCTTTATTGTTTTCCATTTGATTGTTATTCTCTTTACATATTATCTTAGATTCATTTAGTATCGTTATAATTGCAATTTCATTTCTTAGATTATCAATTAGCCTCGGTTTATCGCCATATAAAGAGTCAAAATCAAATAAACATGTCTATCCTAGTTTTCATTGTTAATATCATTTTAGATTTAGACATTATCATGAGTAAGTAGTCACCTTTCTAGGGTGTAGGTAGCCATGTTAGATTGATTAAAAGATGTTAATTGGATAAAAGAAATTGTGCCTTTAAAACGTTGTGTCTATGCATGTTTGGATCGTAACGATAGTTAACGACTTCTGGCCGGAAATCATCGACTAAAATGGAATTCTTTTCCAAGGTAGACATACGAGAATTGAATAGACAAAGCATGACATGGTAGATTAAGACCTAGTAAATCGCCTAAATGCCTGCTAGACCATCTGATCTATGATTGTAATGAACACATCATTCCTACGAACTCGCAATGAATTATTTGCTTATCCTAAATCCAATTACATCAATTTGTCAATCTACATGTGTGAACCTACTTCCCTAGATGCTTTTCATTATTATTAATTTATCATTTACTTTATTGTTTTCATTTCCATTTGCTTTTATTTTGTTTTCATTTATGCTTTTTAGTTTAGACATCATAATCCCAAAAACCCAGAACTCGTTAGATAGAACCCAATTGCGAAACACTTCACATTCTATAGGAAACACCATCTCCCTGAGGATCGACCCCTACTTCCCTAATTACATTAATTTGTTATTAGCCTAGTCTGGGTAATTTATCTTTGTATCGGGCTCGCGACAAGCACGATCAAATTTTGGCGCCGTTACCGGGGAGCACGATTTAGTTATCCTTTTTCTTGTGATTTCTATCGCAATTAGTTTTATCTAGTCTTTAGGAACCCATATTCCTTTAGACCTCTCTTGATTTTTCATCTTAGCCTTTCAATCTTATGCCCAGATCCTCTAAACTAGGGACCTCTATCTTTTTAAATCCCGAACTAGAAAGAACTCTGCATAGGAGACGAAAGCTATTCAACGAAATCTCAAAAGCTTCTGATACTTCAAGTTTAGACCGTATTCGTGAAAAATACTCGGATATTCTATCTAATCTTGAAGGAGAAGAAGATCCATTCTCACCTCCATTCACAAAAAAAAAAAAAAAAACCAATCAAAATTTCAAACAACACTCCTCCATCTTCATCTTCACAAAATAAAATGGTTCGACTTTCAGACCATTCTAAACCCACCGCAGAAACACTTCCAAGGGGTATTGCTACACCCCAAATCGAAGCCGAAAACTTTGAAATCAAACCTGCCTTCATCAACCTTATAGAAAGAAGCCAATTTAGTGGCAATGCCACAGAAGATCCCAACCTTCACATCCAAAACTTCTGTGACTATTGCTCCACTATTAGACAAACTGGAGTCACCCAAGAGCAAATTAGAGAGATACTTTTCTCATTTTCTTTGAGGGGTAAGGCAAATTTGTGGATACATAGCCTTGATAAGGTTACATTAGGTATAACCGATTGGGAGAGTTTAGCTCTTGCCTTCTACCAAAAGTACTTT
Source organism: Heliosperma pusillum (assembly GCA_022085475.1). Classification (NCBI taxonomy): domain Eukaryota; kingdom Viridiplantae; phylum Streptophyta; class Magnoliopsida; order Caryophyllales; family Caryophyllaceae; genus Heliosperma; species Heliosperma pusillum. The sequence goes on from JAIUZE010067059.1 coordinate 16,159, forward strand.
CCTCCAGAAAAGACCGTTTTGTTGAGAAGTCAAATCACTGGTTTCCAACAAGGGGATGATGAGAGCCTAAATGAAGCCTGGGAGAGGTACAAGGATTTACAAAGAGAGTGTCCTCATCATGGGATAGATTCCTGGCTCCTTGCCATCACATTCTATAATGGGTGTTATATAGAGTCCCGTCGTATCCTGGATTCTGCTAACAATGGAAGATTTGATCAAATCAATGTTGAAAATGCTCACACTACCATTGAATCCATGGCAATTCACGATTCTCAATATAGAAATTCCCGCTCCATACCATCGAAATCTAAGCAAGAGGACCCCACTTTAACACTTTTACAAGCTCAAGTAGCCCTTCTCACACAAAAGCTAGAACAAATTCAATCCTTTACATCTCAACAGAGTGACAATGGTGTAAGTAAACTTGAAGCCATGATGCTGCAATTGGCTCAAAGGCAAGACACCATGATAGCTAAATTCCAAGAGAGCGATCAAGCTAAGGATGTCGCCATCAAATTGTTGGAAACTAAAATTTCCCAATATGCCTCTTCTAATACCTACCAAGAGCAGGGGCAGCTGCCTTCACAATGTTACCAACCTCACGAAACTGTAAACACCATTTTCTCGAGAAGTGGTAAGCGTAATGATGAGCCCGTGGTTGTTAATGTTGAAGATAAGGTGCCCATGTCAAAGGGGAAAGAGCCCGAGATTCCTATTGAGATCAAAGTCCCATTTCCCCATAGATTAGCCAAGCACAAGGAGGAGGCACAATATGGTAAGTTCCTTGACGTCGTCAAGAATTTAAAGGTAACAGTCCCTTTCATTGAATTACTTTCCCAAGTTCCTTCTTATTCCAAGTTTATGAAGGAAGTCCTCAAAAAGAAGAGATCCTTCAATGAGATGAAGACCATAGCTTTCACTGAAGAGTGTAGTGCACTCTTGCAAAATACGTCTCCACCAAAGCTTAAGGACTCTGGTAGTTACTTCATCCCTTACACTATAGGCACGTATACCATTGATAAGGCCCTTTGCGACCTAGGTGCTAGTGTAAGTGTCATGCCCTTTTCTATGTTTGAAAAACTTAACATGGGTGTTTTGAAATGCACTAATATTACTTTGCAAATGGCGGACCGTTCTCTAAAACAACCTATGGGTGTTTTAGAAGATGTGCCCGTCAAAGTTGGTAAGTTTTTCATTCCCGTTGACTTTCTAGTACTTGACATGGCCGAGGACTCTCAAATCCCAATCATTTTGGGAAGACCCTTTTTGCACACCACTGGTGCAGTTTTTGATGTCAAGAATGGGAAGTTGACATTAGAGATAGGAGATGACAAGGTGACCTTTAGTAAAAACCCCACCGTTAAGAGTCCCGTGTTAGAAGACTCATGTTATATGCTTAATGTTGAGGACTCTTCTATTGTTCCTTCTATGCCTCGATCCTTACTGACGGATCCGTTGGAGGCACAGGTTAGTGTTGATTCTCTTGTAGGTGAGCATACTAAAAGCACTACTGCTAAAAGTGCTAGAAGGGGCTATTCCCGGAAAAGCTTGGCATGGATGGAAAATGTAAAGAACGCTATGAAGATGAGCTTGGATGATAGTGAGCTTAAAGATAAAGGATGATTTCCAAGAAAGAAATGGAGTCTAGCAAGACTTTTTAAATTGCGCTTCTCGGGAGGCAACCCGTGTTCCTTTTCCTTTTTGCATTTTTCTTTTTGTATTCCCTTTTTCATTGTTAGGATTTATTTTGCAGATGAAAGAGTTTTTGAAGAATCTATAAAGACCTTCCTTGTCAAGTCCAAAAGACTAGCTTGGGGGAGTCCGCGCTGACTAGTAAGCTTCACTCTTCTTTCATTTTTCCTTTTCCCCATTAAGCATCTCATTGCATATTTTGTCTTTGTGCTCACATTGAGGACAATGTGATGTTTAGCTTGGGGGAGGGATTGCATTTTCCCATTTTGCATTTTAGTTGATCATTTTTCAAATTTTGAATAAAAGAAAGAGAAGATTTTTGAGAAAATTTAAAAATTTCTGAACACAATTGAATGCTTTTCATGCTTTGCTTGCTTGTTTACTATGCTATCATGTTACATTTCCCAAACTTAGAGCTTTCAAAAGATAATGATTCAATATTTATTGAATTGTGCATACATGGGGAAGTCTTGTACACAGTAGGCATGGAATGAATCTATAGATGAGTACGCTTGATCTTGACATTTGGCAAGTTACATATATTGTAAGGTAGAACCTCCTTAGACTGGTACATCTATACCCAGTCTCATCTAGGTGTGTGTAGTTCTCCTTGTGATATGTGTCATGTCAAAACGCATAAGTATGGTTCTCATTTCACTCCTATAAGCATTGCATTCATGATTCACCAAGATTTGAAGCCTTTTTCACTTTGAATTACACCTCAAAATAAGCCCTTTCATACAAATGCTTCACAAAATAATAGCTACATACAAAAACTGCCTACCTTTTGAGCTAGTAGCTAGACTATGGTGTATGGGTGCTCTTTTGAGAAGATTTTGTTCCTTAATGACAAAGTTAATTTGGAGAACGAAAAATATTCAAGAAGTGATGTTCAAAAGAAAAGAAAAGAAAAGAAAGAAATAGAAAAAAATGAAAAAATCGGAAAATTGAAAAAGAAAAAAAAAGAAATAAAAGAAGAAGTTGTGCGTATCTCCTAAGAAATGTCAAGTCAATATTCAGAAGGAGTTTACCCTTGTGTTTCGTGTGTAATAATCGTTTTTCGTCTTCTGGGAAGTTGATCGAATATTTGGACTGAGTATTCATTTATCATTGGTCTGTTGCTAGCTCACTCTAAACTTCACATGACCATAACTGTTTGTCCACCTTTCATCCATTTCCCAAAGCCTTCTTCATTACTTTTTCGGCTTCTTTTCTGTGTGCATTGTGATCTTTGACTTGTGTTTTGAATTGTTTACCATATTAGACTGCGGACACATTTTCATAAGTCGTAGATAGGTGAGTGTCTCAAAAACATTTACACAAAAACATTTACACATAAAGAAATCACCTTTTACATACATTGAGTGTTCGAGTGTGCCGTAAGAGTCCATTTGTCAAAAGATCATGCAAGAGCCGAAATTCTGTAGTGAAATTCTTTGTGCTACGCCGTTATGTAAATCTCAGCCATGTTTATGTATCATTCTTGCCCACGTTGTCTTTGGGTTATGATTCATTATGTTCCAAAAGCTTTATGTTGAGATTTGTTTCTTGATGGTGTATTAGTCAATGCTTGCAACCCTTGTCCTGGTATTGTTTGTTATGTTTGCTTGAGGACAAGCAAAGGTTTAGCTTGGGGGAGTTTGATAAGTGATATTTTGTACTGATTTATCCCCCGTTTTAGCTCGATTTCTATACGATTTATGCACTTTGTTAAGTGATTAACGAGCTAATATTGCTATTCTAGTTGTTTTGCGTGTTTTGTCGCGTTTTATAGGAAATGAAGCGGTTTTGCTATATTTTCCTACTTTATGGAGCAAAGACACTAGAGTAACGTGTACAACCCGAAAGTACCCAAATTTTCTAGTAAAAATATTTACTAACACTTTTCAGCAGACTTAAGTTTTTAAAATAGAATTTATTGTTTCGAGTCGTATTTTGAAATTCCGCGTTCGTATTTGGAATTTCTGAGAAATTTCATGAAAATCCGTTTTTAGTCATCTTTGACTTTTCTTGACTTTTAAGTCGTCTTTGACTTTTCTTGACTTTTTAAAGTCGTCATTGACTTTTCTTGACTTTTAAGTCGTCATAAACTTTTCTTGACTTTTACGTCATCTTTGACTTTTCTCGACTTTTAAGTCGACTTGACTTTCGTTGACTTTTCCCGACTGGGCTGGTAAGTTTGAAGACCGAAATTTATTTAAAAAAATAATATTTTTAATTATTTTATTAAGGTTATTAGATTTATCATAATTTAATTTATAATTATTTTGAATTTATTCGAATTTAAAGAATAACTTTTACGGTTTTAACCGAACGTCATTTAACTATTCCCGAGTCATCGTAAATCCCGAAACGAAATCGAAACTCGACTTTGGCATGAGTCACACGCCCATGTCATCGTTTTCCACTCACAATTAGATATTCTAATTGTTTTGATTAAACTAATCATAATATCTAGATATTTATTAACTTTATCGATCCGTCAACGGAAAATTACGCGAATCGTTTACAAAACAGACCCGACAAGCACAACATCACACGGCTCCCTCTACACTCTTAGACCTTGATATTTTCCTTTCTTTTCATTATAATAACATAATATCTTGATATTTAGTTTAATTAACTTAATCGCTAATTATATTTAATCGATTACCGTAAAATAATTATTAAACCTGAGTCAATTACGTAACAACAATTTCAAAACCCGACTTCCTAATTCTCCTATAAACACACGGCTCACCCACCCCTCTTTACTCACTAACAACTTTTCATTTTACAACAAATCAAATTAAGATCTAATTATCACTTTCTTTAATCGTTCTTGAGCGTTCTTCGTGTTCTTCATCCGTTCTTCATCGTTCTTGAACAAAATCCTCATAAAACCTTCATTTCCTATCTAAATCCGTCCTAACTTATATTTCTAGAATCTCCTCTTCGCTCTCCATCTTCTAGTACGGTTTATTTTCAATTCCGTCAAAATCGTTTTCAACATTTAATTATGGAAAAATCAAGTTTAAGTTCTAATAATGTTTTCTTGTCATTTCTTATAGGGGAAGATTTTGAAGACGAGTTTGGAGACTCGTATATTTTGGGTGAAGATTAGTAGAAGGGTTTCTTATTATATACTTCTTATTTTGGTGCTAATTGGTTTGCTAGCTAAGGTAACAATTCCGATTTACTCGACGAAATAATGTCACATAGTTTTTGTTTCTTTTGTTTTGGTTCATCTTTTGTTTTGGTTCATCTTTTGTTTTTGGTTCATGTTATTATGATTTATGGATGTTTAGTTAGTAACATGTTAAGTAGTGGTTATTATTGTGTTTTATGAATTTATAACATGTTGGTTGTTCTTGATGAATTTGGATGATTTTTCATAATAATGATTTTTGTATGATGGATGGTTAAATTGGTTGTTAAAATGGGTGTTTGATAATTAAAACATGTTAGAATTAATTTGGAATTGGAGTGGTGAGAACCGTGTAAAGGGGCTGGAAAAATCAGCCTAAACCGGACCCAAACCAGGCCGGTTCAGGCCGGTTCAGGCCCGGTCCAGGCCGGTCTGGGCTGGTTCATGGTGGGTCCGGGTTTTGGTCTTTGGGTTGTGTCGATGTTTGATTGTTATGTGGTTGTTTTGACGGGTTTTAATTATGTTAAAGCATGCGGGAAAATATTAGAAATCGGTTTTAGAAATTTAATCAAAACAGCCCATTTTAGCCCAAATCAGCCGTGGGCCCATTCAGGCCCATGTTGGGTTCGGCCCAAAAGTCAACCCGTGGGTCCCACTTTGGGACTTGTGACGTTTTTTGAGTTATCGTCATTTTTATCGTGTTTTGTAATATTTAGCAAGTGGGAAATGTTAATAAGTAAAATATTTAATTAAAAAGGTTTTTTCATAAAATTATTATTTCTCACATGTTAGAAATTATAATACGAGATCGTAGTTTAATTTGATATCCTTTAAGTCAAGCGGGTTTTTCGTAAGATTTAATAATTCACATGTTAGAAGTTGTAATAAAATAACATGAATTGAATATGATGATTTTATGTTCAAGTCTATGTGGTAAAGACTCTGTTTCTAGCCGGTTTGACCAAACGGGTTTGGTCAAACTACGATCTAGTCAGCCCCGTTTTGACTGATGACCCGTCGCGGAACTCGGGTCGGGGATTTGTCTTCAGGTAAGGTTTTATTTTAATGAATGAATGAATAAGCCTTAGTAGATATGAGGCGATATGATATTTGAATATGATTTGTATGCAATTAGTCACATGATAGGAAGTTTTTCCCGTGACTGTTTGATTATATGGGTGGTGTCGTGTTGACTAAGTACCCATAGAGAATTATGAGTATATGGCGTCTTGACCATTCTAATTCTAAATGAGTATCTTGGACCATGACATTGATAGGTCCGTACTGTCTTTAACGAGTATATAGTTCGCCGCTTGATAGCTTTTGTGTCACGGCCTGGGGGGCTTATCTCCAAGTCGGGGCATGGCATCCTAAGAGTTCCGCTTTGGGAAGGGAGCCAGCTTAAGTACTAGCCATCTCTGCTGAGGGGGTCGCCTAGTAGAGTTTCTCATAGACGGTTATGTCATGGGACGGGGAATGGAATAGCTGTTGTCGCTAGGTCTGATCAGTCTCGGACTAGGATGTTTTCCTACCTTGTGGTATAGCCTCGAGTTACAGAAGTCGACTATTGACTGTCCTAAGAACTTATGCCTGTTTCTAGACGTATTGGTCTTTCATGTTTGTATGATTCTATGAATCTTAGAAGGTGAGATGCAAGCCGTCTAAGGTTGATAGAGTTTGGATTACCGGTTGTTAACTGATTCACATGATATTATGTTTGATTAGGGTTTGAGTGTATCATGGCCATGTTAACGGTAACCTCTGAGCTAGCATACCAGCTTCCCTACCTCGTGTTATAGATTAATAACAGTTTTACATGATAGCTTTCATATGCTAGGTTATATGTTAGTTATTTGTTCATAACATGAAAAGCATATCATATTTGTTAAGGTTTTGTATTTTCCATATACATTGCTTTTATGTTATTCATGTTTAATTAAACTCGACATTTCGTGGCTGGGAGAACTCGGAGTTACTCCCCACTGACTGTGGCTTCCGTGTTTATATTTAATGCGGTCGAACAGGTGGTGAATGCATATTGGGGGTACATTGACGAGCTAGCGAGCGAAGTATTTACCTTGGACCTATATTCGGTTCATAGTTTGTATATTATTATACACTCTTTTATTTCCGTATTTATACGGGAGATATGTCTCCCGTCTTGTATATTTCTTTTGTAGAATATTATTCCGTTTTGTAATGACCCTTTTTATTTTATGACACCTTCGTTATGTATTATCATATTTCTTTTATGTATTAAATTATTTTTTTCTTTCCGCAAATTTGAGGGTGTCACACGCTGGACCCGACCCTGATGGATAGGATATGGATCCCAAATTTTTGGACCCTGTGGATATGGATCGGATACGGATCCACTGATTTGAAAACGGGTCTGGATATGGATCTGATTGTCAAGATCCGGATCCGACCCTAGGACCCGTTTTAACATTACTAAAAAAAAAAAAAAAAAAAAAAGCAAAATTTTTGTGGGATTTTCATTGAGCTTGATTGTAGAACTTCGTATTTGTTGGAGTTTGTTATTTTTTAAGTTGTATTTCGTAAGACGACTTTTATTTTGTGGGATTTTCATTTTATAAGACTTTGGTTTGTAAAATTATAACTCTTGGATTTGTAAGAAAGGTTTTAAAGCTAGTGTCATTCAAAGTAGCATTGCCAAATTGCCTATGTGTTGAATTCATGAATATTAAGATGGTAAATTTGCTACTCGACTATCACTCTTTTAGATTTTTTTTAATTTAAATATTTGTATAGAAGATCCGTAGGGTAACCCGGACCCTACCCGGATCCGTAGGGTACGGATCTGGATCTGGAAAATTTAGACCCGCCGGATCAGGGTCGGATCTGGATCCAGTGTTCATGTCGCGGATCTGGATCTGGATCCTATTGGACCCTGTCCAGATCCGGCCCGTTGCCATCCCTAGTTCTTAGTGTTCATGTCATTACTTTGTGTCTTGACATGGCATAAAATATTCGAACGATTCCAATTTTCCATAAAAATTGGTGGCGACTCCACAAATGCGTATCACTACGTTTGTCCCTCGTTTCCATCCCGTGTGCGCCCCTCCGTGGTTCCTCGTGTACCACAGTTTGGCAAGGATCCACAAACCGTGTATCACAATTAGTCTTAACCCGGTCGGTGAAAATCCTAATATGCGATACTAGTTAATTAATTATGGCCAAAATAAATCTACTAGAGTTATAACAACAATAAAAAGATAACCGTATGATTTAATCAGCAATTAATCAAGTAATCCCCCTTTTAACATCCTAGATCCCCTTTACCCTAAATTAAAGGTTTAGCTACTCATAATATATAAATTAATAACAACAATAAATGAAATAAACATGATTAACAATATATGAAAGATGAACGAGTAATAATTACATATCTACTAATTGAATAACAAAGGAAGATTAGTAAAATACCGAATACAAGTTGAATTGAAAGAAACGGTATTCTTGAACTAACCCTAATAGCAATAATAATAATTTGAAGTATTCTAAGAGTTCTAACATAATAAAAAGCATTCGAAACAATAAGGGACAATTTTTCTATTTATATTACACAATAATCCGATTTTAAATAAATTTTAGGAAAACTCTTCTTCTTACAAACACTTGATCGAGTATTGGTGCACTCGATCGAGTGTCCGTGATACTTCTCAGCTTTGCGCATGAACTTTCAAACGGCTGCCATTTCTTTGTTACTTATCGAAATTAGACGTGTGATCTATCATTGGAAATCTAAGAGAAATATCTTTCTTTTGAAATTTGAATGAGCTTGATACGAGTTTCAGAACTCGAGATATTCAAGTTTGAAGTTGACACTTGTGCAAGCAACCATTCTTTCTTCTCGCTTCACATTTGTTTTGTCTTTCCAACTAGTTTCTTTGACATTACTTCTTAATCATTTCTTGGTCTCCATGTCAAGCATAAATTGTAACACCCGCAAATGTACCCTATTTTTATAGTAAAAATATTATACGGATACTTTTCAGCGAATTTTAGTTTTAGTCTAGAATTTAATTTCCCGTGTCTATTTTAGAAAATCCGAGTTCGTTTTCGGACTTTACGCGAGATTCCGAGTAAGTTACGCCTTCCTCTTTGGAATGATCTTATGAGAATCAATACTGTGGAACCTTGGATCATTTTAGGGGACTTCAATAATGTATTGCATGCTAGTGAGAAGATTGGTTTGCCTGTCAAGGATTCTGAGACAATGCCTTTTCAAAATACTATAAATAATTGTGATATGAGTGATATAAAGACCTTGGAGGCTTTCTTTACTTGGATCATTAAACAGCCTAGTGGCACTAGAGTATTTAGTAGAATTGATAGAGTTTTGGTTAAAGATGGTTGGATCAACTTTAGACCTAATGCTTATGCTTTCTATGGCCCTGAAGGAGACTATGATCATTGTCCTTGCCTGATTGAGGAAGGTGGTATGATTTCTGGTGGTAAGAAACCTTTTAAATTCTTTAACATGTGGAGTAAAGTTAAGGAGTACCAGGCGGTTGTGAGAAGAGGGTGGGCTAATAAGAGTGTCGGATCCCCTATGTTTAGAGTGGTCTCTAAACTTAAGCACCTTAAACCTTTACTGAAGAATCTGAACAAGGATCTTTTCTCAGATATTGAGAGGAATACTGAAGTGGCTCATATCATGCTACTGAACTGTCAGAGAGAGCTTCAGCAAGATCCTTCTAACTCTACTCTCATGGATAAAGAATACCAAGTCAGGAATAGTTATAAGATTCTTGCAGAGGCAAAGGAGGATTACTTAAGGCAAAAAGCTAAATGTCAGTGGGCAAAGGATGGCGACACTATTTCTGCCATGTTTCATAAAGTCATCAAGCAAAGAGAGATTCAGAATAAATTTTTTCGAATTGAAGGAATTCAGGGTGATGTTTTTGATAAGCCTAAAGACATTCAAAAGGCATTTGAGGATTATTATCAGGCCCTCTTGGGATCATGTGCAGATACCTCTGAATTTTTTCCACATATTATGAGGGGAGGTCCTAGAGTAGAGCAGGAGGACTAGGAGGATTTGTGCAGTATTCCCAGTGATGCTGGAATTAAGAAGATTGTGGACTCAATACCTGATGATAAGAGTCTTGGCCCGGATGGTTATACCAGTTGTTTCTTTAAGACTAGTAGGGGGATCATTCGCGAGGATGTCTGTAAGGCAATCCAGGACTTCTTCAGATCAGGTAAAATGCTTAAGCAACTTAATACTACTAATGTGGCGCTGATTCCTAAAAAGGAAAACCCTATCAGTGTTAAGGATTTCAGACCTATAGCTTGTTGTAGTACTCTTTATAAAATCATCTCCAAGCTGGTGTGTGATAGACTATCTAAGGTGCTCCCTAAAATTGTCAATCCTTCCCAATCTGCTTTTATTAAAGGCAGAAGCATCATGGGAAATATTCTTATTAGCCAGGATCTGGTCAGGCTCTATGATAGGGCCAATCCATCTCCTAGATGTTTGATAAAGGTGGATTTGAGGAAGGCCTATGATTCCATTTAATGGGTTTTTGTAAAGAAAATCCTTCAGAGCATGAACTTTCCTGACAGTTTTTTGCAGATTATTATGCAGTGCATCACTACCACCTCCTACTCCATTGTCCTTAATGGTAACTCTTATGGGTTTTTCTAGGGGAAGAGAGGTCTGAGACAAGGTGACCCCCTATCTTCACTTCTCTTTACTCTTTGTATGGAGTATTTGAGCAGAATCTTAAGTATGATTGGTGAGCTACCTGGTTTTAAATTTCATCATTTATGTAAAGGCCTTAACCTTAATCATTTAATGTTTGCTGATGATCTTCTGATTTTTTGTAAGGGTGATATTAAATCTATCTTCATGATTGTAGAGGGGTTTAATGTTTTCTCTAAGGCTTCTGGCCTTCAGATTAATAATGATAAGTCTGACCTGATCATTAAAGGGGTTGATAGGGAGACTGAGGATTTCATTCTTTCTCATACTGGCTTTGGTAAGGGAAGTTTACCTTTTAAATACCTTGGAGTTAACATCTCTCACAAGAGACTGACTAAGACTGACTGTAAATTGTTGGTTGAAAGGATGACTACTCGGATAAAGGGTGGAACAGGAGGAAAATTTCTTACACAGGGAGACTTACTTTGGTTAAATCAGTTCTGAGTACCATTCATAACTACTGAGCACAGATTTTCATCATACCTGTGGGTGTCCTAGACAATCTTAAGGCTCTTTGTAGGAATTTTTTGTGGGAAGGGGAGGACACCTACTCAAAGGCTCCTCTTGTTTCTTGGAGTGTCCTATGCAAGAGTAAAAAGGAAGGGGGTTTGGGCATTTATGATAGTAAAATCTGGAATGTTGCTGCTGTTGGGAAATTAGCTTGGTGGATTATGCTCAAGAAAGACCACCTTTGGATTAAATGGATAGATAAGATCTACTTGAAAGGTAGAAATTGGCTCACTTATACTCCTAGTAGCTCAAGTTCTTGGGCTTAGAGGAAGACTTGTGGAGTTAAGGATGCTCTTAAGGAGGGATTCCTAACAGGGGAGTGGCAGAAGGATGATGGGTATTCCATTCTGAAAGGATATATATGGTTATCTGATACTGCTAACACTAGGGTGGATTGGTACTGCATCACATGGAGTAGACTGAATGTTCCTAAGCATAGTTTCATCTTTTTGTTAGCTATCAGAGGAAGACTCCTTACCTTAGACAGATTGCAGAGAAGAGGATATGCAGGAAGCCTCAGTTGTTTTCTGTGTGGTTATACTGTTGAAGATCATCATCACTTGTTTCAGGAATGTTGCTTTGCCAGGAGATGTTATGAGTGTCTGGATGATTGGCTTCAAATTAGACCTATTGGTGTCACACACACACCTACTGCTTTGATCAGGATGAGGATGAAGACTGGTTTCATTAGAAAGGTGTATTGGTCGTTGATAGTTGCTGTATACTATAACATCTGGATATGCAGGAACAAATATAGGTTGGAAGCTTATGTGCATAGACCTGAGCAGATAATCCAGGGGGTTCGAGGACAAGTAAAGATGAGGCTATTGCAGCTGGAGCTTGGAAACCTTAAACATGAAGAGTATCTTTGGTGTAGGAGTAGAAATTTATTGTAATTGAAAGTCTCAGCCTTGTATTGTTTTAGTCTTTTATCTAATTGGCCTTCTATGTAAAAGGATAATTGGTATGAGTGGCCAAGTGCCTTATTAATCAAAGCTTACATTTGCACCAAAAAAGAAAATTCTCCTTATTATCATCACCAAAACCGGCTACCCTTAGGGAAGGGTGAGCATGCTTTAGCTTTTTGTCTTTACAAAGTAGTAGAGTAGCCTCTAGGTTTAGGTGTATAATCATTGTGCTTAATTCTTAATTAGAGCAACAATTAACACCTAAACACTACCCTATTGCCCACAAAACCGGTTTCACCATGTTAAATGGGCTCCATTTTAACTTTGTGGTTTTGTCATTTGTCATATGTGTGACATGTTGCATGTTACATGTAATTTTGCTTATAAATGTATATTTAACTAATTTAAATACAATCTTATAACAAATAAATTACACTTATCATTTTTAGTAATAATTTATAACTACAAGTATCTAAAATGCGTCATCTCATATTTGGTTAATATAATCTACAACTAAATGTAATCATAATTAACCAATTATGCTTATCTCAAATGTTTCATAAACATTAATCATTTTTAGTAATATAACGATTTAGTTACTAAATTGAATCTTATTTAATCATATTATAATAAGATATAATTCTCACTTATAATTTAAACTTGTTCAATTTAAGGGATTAATTAATCTCTATCGCTATACAATTAATTAACTTTCATGATTAGGGAATCGTCCTTTCGGTGTGACCTAAAGGGATCAACTGATCACCACCGTCAAACGACAGTAACGTCAAACTCTAGTAAGCCAATCGTTACCGATAAATGTTGATCAGTTGACTGTAATATTTACCATCCCTTACGTATTCTTATTACTGAGATTTAATTAAGTGATCGCACTATTATTGAGAACACTTACTCCAACTCTTACCACAAGTTGATTAATGGATTGATGAGCAATTCTCCCTAAATCTCTAGTTCTAAAGCCTTCTCTCTCTATTTGGATTTTTAGATTTTGAGTTGTGAATAATCAGGAAGTTTGAGCAAAGGCTAAGGGAGAGTTTAATTAGGGTTAAAGTATTTTAGTCGGGTTAGGAGTACTATTTCCTAAACGGAATAAGTATTAAGTAAAGTTTCAGAATTTAGGAAACACGTGAGCTAACTAGCGAGACTCATCTCTCCCGAGACAATGCCTGTTTTGACCGGAGACAAGTTTGTCTTGACCGAGGCATCCCCCATATCAACCGAGATGGGTCTCCAGTCCACTCTTAAGCTGACCAAACCACTCCTATGGACCACTACGCTATTAAACATACTGTATAAATGAGGATTATTGTATTTATGGTCCGAAAATACCTTGAAAGTAGCTCCATACAAATAGTGCCTCCATTTCTTCAAAGCGAACACAACGACACCTAACTCCAAATCATAAGTAGGATAATTCTCTTCATACGGCTTCAACTGCCTCGTCGTATAGGCTATTACTTTCCAATTATGCATTAACACACCCCAACCCACACTTCGAAGCATCCGTATACACCTTAAAAGTCTCACTTCTATCTGGTAATGCTAAGACATGGGATGTGTTTAAACACTATTTTAAAGCTTGAACGCCGTCTCACAGTTCTCATCCCAGTGAAACTTGTTATTCTTCCTCATCAATGCCGTCATACGTCTAGCAATCTTTGGAAGTCCATCACGAACCTCCTAGAATATCCAGCTAAACCCAACAAAACTCCCTACCTCAGCTACGTTCTTTGGTGCCTCCAATTAGACACCGCCTCAATCTTACTCGAATCAACCATCACCCCTTCTTCATAGATTATATGACCCAATAACGCTACCTTCTCCAACCAGTACTCATACTTGGACAACATAGCATAAAGCAGAGTGTCCCTCAAAAGTTGCAACATCAACCTCAAATGTTCCACATGCTTCTTCTTAGTCTTAGAATAGACTAGGATATCAGTGATGAACACCACTACGAAAGTTTCCAAGAATGGACTAAAAATCCGGTTCATAAGGTCCATGAATACCGCTGGTGTGTTACTCAACCCAAACGGCAGTACCACATACTCAGAGTGACCATACCTCGAACGAAAAGTTGTGTTCGGAATGTCACCATCCTTAATCCTCTGCTGATGAACCCTGACCTCAAATCAATCTTCGAGAACACCCCAGCTCCACGGAACTGGTCGAACAAATAATCAATCCTAGATAATGGATACCTATTCTTTACCGTAACATGGAACAGTTCACGGTAATCAATGCACAATCGTAAACTGCCATCCTTCTTCTTTACGAACAATATTGGCGCACCCTACGGTGAAACACTAGGCATGATGTACCCCTTATCTAGAAACTTGTTCAACTGCTTCTTCAAATCTTAGAGCTCCTTAGGACCCATACGGGGTGGGACTTTAGAGATAGATCCCATTCGGCTTCAATTCTAAGCTAAAATCAATATCCCTCTTAGGAGGTAATCCCGGTATTTCATCCGGAAAAACGTCTTCGAACTCGTTCACCACCTCTGATGAGTCATAATTGTATACATGTTTATGCCTCCCCTTAGTCATATTTGTGACAATTTTGTGCTTATTTATATGATTAGATGCCATTATATGCTAGAATGTTGATACTCCCGCTTTTGTGTGCTATTGTGTAGATTCGGTGCAATTTGGATGCATTGGATGCCTTGCAAAGCGAAATAAACTTGCATTTTCTAAATTTATGCTTGACATGAAGACCAAGAAAGAAACAAGAAGGAATGTCAAAGAAATTAGTTGGAAAGGCCAAACAAATGTGAAATGAGAAGAAAGAATGGTTGTTTGCACAAGTGTCAACTTAAAACTTGAATATTTAGAGTTTTAAAACTCCTATAAATATGATTTAAATGAAAAGAGAAATATCTTTATCTTAGATTTCCAATGATAGGTCACACGTCGAATTCCGATAAGGAACGAAGAAATGGTAGCTGTTGAAACTCACTGGCGGACTTGAGAACCGACTCAATCGAGCAGATTCACCTTTTGCTCAGCAACCCAATATCTGATGAGGTACGAATTTCTTAAAGTCGGTTTAGTTAATTATTGTTTTAGTATAAATATAAATTTCGTCTTTCATAATTAGATTACACTTTATTTATTTTAGAAACTCCTAAAAACTTATAGAAACAGTTTGCTACTCAGATTATTCAAGATCTATACTTTTATTTCTTTAGTTCATCAATCCATTGAATTCGGTATTTTGTACTCTTCTACTCTTGTTATTGTTGGAGTAAGTGTCCTCCACAATAGTGCATTTATATAATAAATCTCATTTGGAATATACGTGGCATGATTAGTATATTTTGATACTCCACGTCAGTTGATTAACGTAAATCGGTAACGCTCGGCTGACTAGAGTTTACGTTATTGTCGTATGACGGCGGTAATCAACTGATCCCTTTAGGTCACACCTATAGGATGAGACCCAAATAGAATAATAATTATTTGTATACGATACAGTTTAATTAGGGCATTACATATATTTGATATGTACGTTTAGTTACGAGAGTTGTTTATTGGAAATTGAGTTAGGAACTCATTCCACTTAAGTTTATTAGTCAATTATACGATAACTGACTGAATAAATTTTACGTCTTATTTTATACGATTAAATAAGATTTAATTTAGTGATTAATCGTTAATTCATTAAATTAGTTGACGTAATGCATATATTTTGAGGTAGAGGTAATTAGTTAATTATATTTACAAGGAGTTGTAAAATAAACTAACCGGGCATTGTGGGATCCATTATATGTTGATATAATGGTAAAATATCACTTACAAGGAGTACATATTGTTTATTAATTTAAGTCATATAATTGTTATATGATCAAATTAACACTTAATTATACAAGATAATTAAACATATGATTATAAGTATTTGTGGGACAAATATCAAAAATCAAAATAGACCACATTTTGCTAGTGGAGGCCGGATATAGTGCTAGTGGAGATCAATGATGATTGTTCTCATCTAATCCTACACTCCACCTTATGTTATGACATGTATGACACATGATCATTATCATTATACAATCCCATACACTACCATTATGCATGTGAATAAAATAAGAAGAAAATCACCCATTTTTGGGGCTTGTGGGTGCCGGCCATAGTGCCATATAATGGGCACTTGTTGTTCATCTTCAAATACTTGATTTTCATGCTTATTTTCTTCTTCTTTCTAAAAAGCTCCAACATCTCTCTAAACTCACATGCAAACTAATATTCATGTCATATTACTAGTGTAGTAATACAACAATATTAGTAGTATTAATTCTTACTTATTATCTAGTTAATAATAAGCTAAGATTATTTGGGTTTAATCTTGGGTGCAACAAGAAGGAGACCTTCTACTTTGGAGGTTGTTTTATGGAGGATCATCCATTAATTTCATGCTCAAGAACAATAGAAGGAGTTCTTATTGTGCCCACATTGAACCGAAAAATCCCAATGTAAGGATGTTTTGGTCTTATCTTTTCTTTTATGCTTTTATTTTTGCATGCATGATAACTAGATCCTAAATCATTAAGTTAATGTAATTTGATGAAGTAATTAGAGGAGTCTAGTTAGAGGTCTAGGATGTTAGAAGGGGGATTACTTGATTAATTGTTATTTAAATCGTATGGTTGTCTTTTGATTGTTGTTTTAACTCTAGTAGACTGATTTCAGCCTATTATTAATTAACTAGTATCGCATATTAGGATTTTCACCGACCGGGTTAAGACTAATATAAGCTACGCAATCGAATAGAATAAGTTTAATGATAGCGACCGCATGTTAGACTTAGATCTAAAGGGCATAATTGAGTCGAGTGATCTTATTGTAATACCCCCATATACCAAGGTACCTTACAAGACCCCCTTAGCACATGGAAGTGCTACCATCTCGGTTGCCCGAGGTAGTATATATCAAAACAAGTAATAAAGAAACAATGTTTATTAATTAATGTTTAAATGTCAATACATAATCACAAAACAGATGGCATACCATCTGACCAATAATTCAACCCAACAATGTTCACATAACATCAAGTGCTAATTAATGTTTAAGACTCCAAGACTGATAAGCGGAAGCTAAACACGACATGGTGATCCCATCCTCACCCCAACACAGTGCTATAGATTACCTGTGATCACCTGCTCACCAATCCCCAATGGATCACAACAGTTTTGTAAAACAGTAAATGGGTCAGTATTCACATATAGCGATCAACGTACAAGATAAGCACAAGGGAAAAGAGAAATCGGAGGGCCACCACAGCTGTTACCTCAGTAGACTCAGGTTACCAGCCTGCTCTACAAAACCACCTATTGACCCAGGACCGCAGCCACATGCATCGAACTTCCATTTCACCGTAGTGAGATAAACCCGGAACACTAATTTGCACATTTCTCACGTGGCGGGCTAACCACAGGGGCGTACTCGCGGCGTGACCTGTCTCCCAACAAGATCACCAACCATAGTAACCATAGTAACATCGACAACAACTCCCCAATCTCCATCATCGTCACAACAGTGACCAACAAAATCAATCACATATCGAATATCACATATAACGAATCAACAATCTCATGCCATCAATTAAAATAAACAAATACTGAGTAGGAAACCCTACCTTATAGCAAATCCGCAGCAAATCACAATCATTGCCTCAACAATCTTCTTATATGAATTCTTTCCCCTAAACATGCAATTAACGCATAAAGAAACAACATAAACGGGGTCAATACCATTATATATCTGTAACAACCCGAAAAGTACTCCATTTTTCTAGTAAAAATATTTACTAACACTTTTCAGTAGAACTTAAGTTTTTAAAATAGGAATTTTTGTTCCGAGTCTTATTTTGAAATTCCGCGTTCGTATTTGGAATTTTTGAGAGATTTCGTGAAAAGACCGTTTTTAGTCATCTTTGACTTTTCTTGACTTTTAAGTCGTCTTTGACTTTTCTTGACTTTTTAAAAGTCGTCATTGACTTTTCTTGACTTTTAAGTCGTCCTAAACTTTTCTTGACTTTTAAGTCATTTTTGACTTTTCCCGACTTTTTAGTCGATTTTGACTTTCGTTGACTTTTCCCGACTCGCTTTACAAGTTTGAAGACCGAAATTTTATTTAAAAAAATTATATTTTTGATTTATTTTTATTTATATTTATTATGATTTATCATAATTTAATATAATTATTTTGAATTTATTCGGAATTTAAAGAATAACGTTTACGGTTTTAACCGAACGTCATTTAACTATTCCCGACCCATCGTAAATCTCGTAACAAATTCAAAACTCGACTTTGGCATGAGTCACACGCGCGTGTCATCGTTTTCCACTCACAATTAGATATTTTGATTATTTTGATTAAACTAATCAAAATATCTAGATATTTAATTACTTTATCGATCCGTCAACGAAGATTTCGCAAATCGCTCAAAAACAGACCGATTCCTCACCATACCACACGGCTCATTTAGTCCTCTAATAGGGCTTGATATTTCATTACTTTTGATTATAATATCATAATATCTAGATATTATTTCACTTTATCGATCAGTTAACGAAAATTACGCAAAACGCTCGAAATCTGACCCGACAATCACAAGACCACACGGCTCCCTTACCCACTCTTAAGCCTTGATATTTTCATTATTTTTCATTACAATATCATAAGATCTTGATATTTAGTTTAATTAACTTTATCGTTAATTATATTTAATCGTTTACCGTAAAATAATTATTAAACGCGAGTCAATTACGTAACAACAATTTCAAAACTCGACATTCTTATTTGCCGATAAACACACGGCTCAACCCACTCTTCCTTACTCACAAACAACTTTTCATTTTACAATAAATCAAA